>JASANB010001018.1:0-29624 GCA_030248155.1 Sabatieria punctata | reverse complement strand
TCATTATTGCTTGGGCTACGATCTGAGTTAATCGTTCGTGTTGCTTTTGTTGTACGAGGCGTCAGAAAAAACAACCCAGCAGTTTTTTGCTGTAACAACCGTAAATCTCAACCGATTTGAATGAATCTTTTTTTGAATGAAAGACAATTAAATTATTGACAGATTGGTGCAATGTTCCATAAGATACTCTCTTGGTTCATGATATATTTGTCCTCAAAGTAAAATCAGAGATTTATGTAATGAACAGCAGCGATTTTTATTATTCCGTTGCACTTCATAATAAAACAAAACAGGTTCCTACAGCTAAGGGCTAGGCTAACGTCACGAGGCTTTACTGGTGACACACACGCTCGTTACTTCACCAGTAAAGTCTCATTAACCCCCAGCAGTAGGAATCTGCTTTATTATGAAGTACAACGGGATCACTCTTGCTCATTGCCAAAGTCTGTTTTGACTTTGAGCATAAGTATCTCAGGAACTAAGCCGAGTATCTTCTTGATAAATTGTCCATCATTTCTTCAAGAATTTATCTATATTTCGTTTAAAAAAGGATTCATTCTAATCGGTTTATAGGCCAGATAATGCCGCTGTGGATAATAAAATTTCTGCCAGAAGTGAAAGAATTCTAAGATTTTGTCGTGCTGTTTAGTATTATGTACGTATTTGTCGTATGTACTACTGTATATGATGGTAAACTATAATAGTAGGTGGCCTTGTTCAGTATCTTTAAGACCGTTAAGCTGTGAGTGAAGCCAGGTGTCCTTTGAGCCTTTTTGCTCTTAATATAGCTAGCAAACTTTCCGCACGCATCTATCGTGATGTATGAGAAGAGTAAAACCATCGCCCTTCTTTTTCTTTTGATTGTTTCTTGTAATTTCCAACTCTCCCAAGCTGGCTGGTTTAGCAAAGCACGAGACAAAGTGAAACACGCCTTTCATAAAGTCGGACATGCAATTGGAAAGGTATTGAACTCCACTAAACTTTCAGCTTCATGATGTCTATCTTTGTTATAGGTGGCTAGTACGGCAGGAAAGGTGTTGTCCGGAGCTGCAAAATTCGCTCCAGTAGTCAATTTGATTCCGGGAATTGGACCAGTAGTAGCCGGGGCCGTAACCACAGTAGCCAATATCGCAAGCCATGTGAAAGATGCCACTGGAATTTTAAGCAAGGTTAATTTTAAGGAGTTTTTTAATCCAGGAAATTTTCGTTTTGTGCGTGCCATGTTGAGCAGTGGGCAAACGACAGTACTGCATGCAAGTTTTTCAGAGGTATGTATGACATACAGTAAGGGCTTAGCCGTGTATGCAATGTATGTATGTATGTCATAGGGAGAAACGTAATTCAGGGGATTCGATATCATCCTAGGGAAGTAGGGAATAGAGGTCAGATTCCCTAAAACCTAGTGTTGTAACAATATCAAAATTTCCGTTTGACTATGACTACCTCTCGTGAATGAGTAAAAATGAGCGCAGAATTGTTTCCTCACAACATTTTAAATGTAAAAAACATGCATCGGATCGGAAGGACGAAACAAAAATAGAGTATACATACATATGGCAGTTTGGTTTGTTGTAAAACCAAGAATAGTTCTTACCTTTCTTTTGTTCTTCTACAGGGTGTCTCAAAAAAATGATCACATTTCGTTTTACTGCCATTTCCGTAAATTTTGACCAAATAGGCTGAAATTTGAACCATAGGTGCCAAAAGTCGGGCAATTTTATGTGTTAAAGTTTGGTGCACTAGGCTTGACTCAATCCCGAGAAATTTCAAAAAAAGTGAAATTTGGTAATTTCAATTGTGAAAGTCGGTCACCGAAAAATGGAAACATTTCCTTTTCCTGTATCTTTTCTAATTTTTGACGGAATTGGCTGAAATTTGGAGTGTAAACGCAGAAGTTCAGGGTAATTCGTGTGTAAAAAGTTGACGCATGAACTCTAACGCTATCGTTAGAGCTTAGGCGATAATGTAATGTAACGTTTTTTCGGTGACCGGCTTTTGGTATTGAAATTACCAAATTTCACTTTTTTTGAAATTTCTCGAGAATTGGTCAAGCCTAGTGCACCAAATTTTAACACATAAAATTGCCCGAGTTTGGGCACATATGGCCCAAATTTCAGCCTATTTGGTCAAAATTTGCGGAAATCGCAGTGAAACGAAATGTGATCATTTTTTCGGTGACCGGCTTTCACTATTGATTTAACAAATTTCACTTTTTTCGAAATTTCTCGGGAATGAGTCAAGCCTAGTGCACGAAACTTTAACACATAAAATTGCCCGAATTTGGGCACCTATGGTCCAAATTTCAGCCTATTTGGTCAAAATTTGCGGAAATGGCAGTAAAAAGAAATGTGATCATTTTTTTTAGACACCCTGTACTACTGAAGAAAAATTTTTAAGAAAGTGATTGTACTGTACGTAATTCATAATCTTAACTGTGACAGAACTGTCGTCAAACTTGCAGAGCAGAGCAGAGATTCGTTTGACTATGTATCTATGGTTTAAAGGAAGGTAGTAAAACTCTGACTTATACTACCTGTCCGTTTGATTGCGATATCACAAAAGCATTAACTTTGACTTTGACTTTGACTAGTAGTCATAACAACTCTACTAAAACGCCAGGGAGAGACGGAATTCCACTTCTCCCTAACGAGATTCTGAATTCCCCTGAATATTCCATTTCTCCCAACGACATATAGTTTACTATACTGTACGCATGGAGAATACCATTCTGAATGGAACGAACGGTTGGTGAAGGGTAGGTACTGTAGTTTTCTGTCTAACCTTTCAGCTAGCTCCCATAAATGGTGCGTTGTCCGATGTCCAAACGAAAGCCATTAATGCACTGATTTCGTCCAACAACGTTCCGCAACTTGTTTCTGCCTTATCTTCATTCTCACACGAGCAAATCAGTCAATTGGGCCAGATTATGACTCAGAATCAGGCGATAGATGCCGATCTCTCAGCTGTGCAAGCAATCACCAATCAGATAAACGGACGAGTCGTTTCGACCAATCAGAAACTGGACAACCTAGCTAAGCTCTCTCAATCGATAAAGCTTGACTTGCAGAAGGTCAACGCAAGCATAATCAAGACTATTTTAAGGCATGGTTCTGTTCTAAATTTAAATTTTGGCTTTACCAGCCCCATTTCAGCTCGGCAGCAGAGACCACAAAGCAGATCGAGTCACTGAAAGCCAATCTTATGACTGGCATATCAGGTCTGGGTTCAAAACTAGACTCGATTTCACACCAACTAGTTGAGGGAATCGGTTACGTCGACTCGAAACTACAAGAATTGAGTTCACAGATGAGCGAGGGTTTTTATAAAGTGCTGCAGGGTCAACTGGAGGAAGATACTAAAAACGCCAGGGAATGCTACAGAAGGGTGTGGATCTGTATGTTTATTTGCTCATAGTAGGCTACCTACAGGTCGTTTCAGGTAAAAGAGAGTTTTATACAAGAGAGTGATGAAGGACCAATCTACAAACAGTTGCTAAACCCCGCATTTCTGCATGCGCATCCGGAAATGAAGACCAAGATTGCAAAACTGGTGTCAGAACTGAGTGACAGGAATCAGGGTATCGACGCCTGCTGGAGGGAGTTGAGAGCCATCTATGACCCTGCTGTTGGTGGTGGTATCGCTGAGCGAAACTTGTTCCAAAAACTGAGAGATCTGTTTCTGGCAAAGGTAAGAAACAAACAAGCAGAACAGTAATCAATACAAAACAATATGACATGGCACAACATGAACAGAATGTCACTACACAACTCGACAGCACGAACACAACACAAAACATCGAGACATGACACAACAAACAGGACACAAATAAACAATCAGAGGCATGACACAAGAAAACATAAAACAGCACAACACAACGCAACATGAAACAGCACAAAACAATGAGACAAGATAGGACACAACACAAAATTACATCGCAGAACACAAATAAACATACACAACACAACACAATGCAAAGCAAGGAATGGAACACAACACAACACAACACAAATAAATAAGAACATACATGGCACAGCACAACAAAATTCAAAACAACACACCACAACATAGCACAAATCAACAGAATGGAAAACGACACAGCACAGCATCACACAAGATAATAATAAAGACAACTCAACACAAATCAATAAATAACAAACAAACGTGACACAACACAACAAAATAGAAACTGTATTCTTTCAGTACCCTCAGTTACACCAACAAACAAGCGTAGAAGCTGTAAGTCACCTGAAAGCCATGCCACATATGCGTGATCAAATAATGGCTCAAATGACTGATCTCTACACATGGTCATCTATTCTTCAGCTGTCCCAAACAGTTGTGGCCAGCTCAGACCACCTCGCTCTTCCACTGGACATGAGCACTATTGACAATGGGGTTCTTTCATAACCAGCAAATATTGTCCCTGCCTATGTGGTAGTTTCAGTTGTCAGTACTGCTGGATCGTTTTGAGCATGACCTCACTCTGATCGGCCAGAACTTCTTGGACAACTTTCCACCGTGTCTTCAGACAAAGGCCATCGTAGAGGGTCTGAACAAGAATCGTCTTCTATGTGACTCCAATCTGATTAAGTACATGGAAGAGGATGAAGAGCTGTGTGAGAATGACGCCAGCTACCAATGTGATGTTTTCGAACCCAGCTATGCAGTTGGCACACTCTGTACCTTTGTGTGTTTGACTGTAGTGCCAGTTTACAATTTCTCTTGCGGTCTTACTGGCCAGTGGTCAAACAATGAACTGACTCAAATGAACTGGCTGCTCCAGTGTACTGAGGCCTCCAATGGAGTTATGAGCATCATGGAGAGGATTGATAAACTGGTTGATAAGGGAATGACTGCAGGTTGGGATACTAAACTTTTTTGATTCTCATTGCTTGTTTTTATAGCTCTAGTGCCAAAGCTGCACGATTTCCATGTGAATTGCTATGAAGGCCAAGCCAGAACGCCCAATTGTGTGGCTGCTGTGCATAGAATGTGTGATTTGATGCACCCAGGGGACGCTGGAATAGCTTGGGTACACACAACTGATATGTTTTAGTAAGAGATCTACAAATCACTTGTAGGATTACATTGGGACATTGTCTAAGGGCGCTTGTGCTCATACTGAAATCTATGCGCAGGTGCCAGTCACTGAACTGAGGGCCAAAAATGCAAACTGTAACTGGCAACTTTCTCAGTCTGCCAGTTGTGTTTCTGCTGCAGCTAGATGGTGTTCTGAACGGAGTCCTAATGCAGCTGGACTGATTCAAGAAGGAAACAACGCTATCTTTCATGTGGTTTGCATGTCGCGTAAATGGTATAAACTGCACAGAAAACTTGAATGTGGATTTTAAACTGCAGTTTAGGTTCGATCCGGTGGAAATAAAACAGTTGGCTCTGTACAATTCTGCTTGCAATGCAGCTGAGAAGAGTCAGGATGATGTTTGTGTGGATGCAACGATGAAATTCTGCCAAGCGCAACACAGTGTCAAGTTTGGAATTGCGCAAGAAGTTTCGGCCACTGCTCTCTATGTGGCGTGCATTCAAGAAAGTTGGGCTGGATTTGTTCTTCTCTGACAGAACAGTTTGTTCTTTTGGGCTTTGTCCTTTTATTTAGGAAGACAATAATAAAAGGTAATAATGTTTGAGAAAAACAGGAGTGTAAGAAAGTAGTAAAGAAAACAGATCAAGATCAGTATAACTCCGGCACTCCGGTTGATTCGTTCATTCTAACAAATCTCATGTCCAATGACTTAAAGAAGGCTATGATTTTGTGGAGTCCTCGAAAGATCAATTCCCGGTTGTGTCCCAGATAAATGATTCCTCCACTGGAGTCTCCTTTCTCTTTCTCTCTAAACCTCTTCCACGCGTGCTTCAAAGCCTTCAGTGTCTGTCTGGCTACTGAGTCTACCTTGCTTTTGAGAATGAGGTTGAGTGAGTTGACTGAGTACTCGATGGACCAGTCACTCACTTCAATGGTGTTCAGGTCAACGGCCACTGGATAGGAATGCTTGACCAAGTCGAACTGGTCGAAACTGCCATGGGGAAGTCGAAAGTGATGGTAACTAAAACTTCATCAAGACGGTCAAATTTGAGGGATCAAGATGGGTAAGTCTGAGGGAGCAAGATAGGTAACTCTGAGGGAGCAAGATAGGTAAATCTGATGGAGCAAGATAGGTAACTTTGAGGGAGCAAGATAGGTAAGTCTGAGGGAGCAAGATAGGTAGGTCTGATGGAGCAAGATAGGTAAGTCGGAGGGATCAAGATAGGCAAGTCTGAGGGAGCAAGATAAGTAAGTCTGAGGGAGCAAGATAGGTAAGTCTGAGGGAGCACGATAAGTAAGTCTGAGGGAGCAAGATAGGTAAGTCTGAGAGAGCACGATAAGTAAGTCTGAGGGAGCAAGATAGGTAAGTCTGAGGGAGCACGATAAGTAAGTCTGAGGGAGCAAGATAGGTAAGTCTGAGGGACCATGATAGGTAAGTCTTGGGGAGCAAGATAAGTAAGTCTGAGGGAGCAAGATAGGTAACTCTGAGGGAGCAAGATAGGTAAATCTGAGGGAGCAAGATAGGTAACTCTGAGGGAGCAAGATAGGTAAGTCTGAGGGAGCAAGATAGGTAGGTCTGATGGAGCAAGAAAGGTAAGTCGGAGGGATCAAGATAGGTAAGTCGGAGGGATCAAGATAGGTAACTCTGAGGGAGCAAGATAGGTAAGTCTGAGGGAGCAAGATAGGTAGGTCTGATGGAGCAAGAAAGGTAAGTCGGAGGGATCAAGATAGGTAAGTCGGAGGGATCAAGATAGGTAAGTCTGAGGGAGCAAGATAGGTAAGTCTGAGGGAGCAAGATAAGTAAGTCTGAGGGAGCAAGATAGGTAAGTCTGAGGGACCATGATAGGTACGTCTGAGGGACCATGATAGGTAAGTCTGGGGAAGCAAGATAGGCAAGTCGGAGGGATCAAGATAGGTAAGTCTGAGGAAGCAAGATAGGTAAGTCTGAGGGACCATGATAGGTAAGTCTGGGGAAGCAAGATAGGCAAGTCGGAGGGATCAAGATAGGTAAGTCTGAGGAAGCAAGATAGGTAAGTCTGAGGGACCATGATAGGTAAGTCTGAGGGACCATGATAGGTAAGTCTGGGGAAGCAAGATAGGCAAGTCGGAGGGATCAAGATAGGTAAGTCTGAGGAAGCAAGATAGGTAAGTCTGAGGGACCATGATATGTAAGTCTGAGGGACCATGATAGGTAAGTCTGGGGAAGCAAGATAGGCAAGTCGGAGGGATCAAGATAGGTAAGTCTGAGGAAGCAAGATAGGTAAGTCTGAGGGACCATGATAGGTAAGTCTGAGGGACCATGATAGGTAAGTCTGGGGAAGCAAGATAGGCAAGTCGGAGGGATCAAGATAGGTAAGTCTGAGGAAGCAAGATAGGTAAGTCTGAGGGACCATGATAGGTAAGTCTGAGGGACCATGATAGGTAAGTCTGAGGGACCATGATAGGTAAGTCTGAGGGACCATGATAGGTAAGTCTGGGGAAGCAAGATAGGCAAGTCGGAGGGATCAAGATAGGTAAGTCTGAGGAAGCAAGATAGGTAAGTCTGAGGGACCATGATAGGTAAGTCTGGGGGAGCAAGATAGGCAAGCCTGAGGGATAAAGATAGGTAAATTTAGCGGATCAATATTGGCAAACCTGAGGGATGAAAATGAGTAAAGTTCGACTAATCTTGATAAGTCAAATTAACTCAAGTTTTACCAAAATAATAGACTAGACGGACCGAGGAAAGGTAAACCTTTTTTATGTTTCTCTTCCTACAATTCACTCATTTTCATAAAAGAATCCTGGTTTTCTGTGCTACCGACCTACCCAGATCTATAATAACCCATTGATTGTATACCGTTTTCCAGTGACATTGAACAAGGCTTCAAAGCCGCGATTAACCTCTTCAGTAACAGCAAGCGCACTTTCAACTTCTGCCAATTTCAGATGATTGAGGGTATGAAGTAGTTATGTAACGCGATCAACCAAGACAGGTAAAGTAAGACTATCACACACCAGGGATGGATATTTTTCCGAAAAAACCTTGGCCTGTTTTTTTTTCAGTTTTTTTTTTCGGTTTTTTTCCGAAATCGCGGAAAAAAACTCCAGCTCAAGTTCTCAGTATCCTAGCCTGGTTTTATGATTCTAACGCCTTATAGCGCCTTCCTCAGTCTTTTCAGACCAGAAATACACGTGTTACATAGATATAAATAACGAAACAGGCATGCAACAGTGCCTGACAGTTTCCATTAAATAATGCTATATGCAAATTTTCTTACAGCAATTTGTATTTTTGATTTATAACAGTTTCGAGTCAGTAGGGCCTATTATACATCGCAAAAGTCCATTTTTAACAGAGAAATGACATAAATTAGCTATTTTTAGCTTGAGTTTTTCCGCGATTTATGTTTTTTCCGACCCTTAGGAAAAAAACCGGTTTTTTTCGGAAAAAACGGAAAACACACACCTCGCCTCACATCCCTGTCACACACACACACAAACATGACTAGCATTGGTAACGATTGAAGTGTCATTGGAGCCCACAACATAAAACAACACACATAATAATCAGAAAAGGCAACAACACAAACAACTTCTACTGCAAATTTTATATTTACCCTCAGTAATTGGCTGGAATGTATGTCTTTGTTGCAGTGTTGTGCCGAACGAAAAATTATCGAGTTTAGTTAGTAAAAGTTAGTTAAAACTTCGACTTTTCGACTTTTCGGTGTTTTTAGTGCCCAACCCCCTCCGTAGACCCCTGGCCGATGCCAGACCCCCTAACCCCGCCCCTTCCCTTCAGCGGATGACCTGTTACATGTATGCGAATCGTTTATCTAATTTTAGGTGATCTGTTTTCCTATTTATTGGATTGGGAAAGAGGGTGGATATAGGGATGGGCAACGTAAATTAAAAGCGGTAATTTACGTACCGGAGAGTGCTGCATTGGGTACCCGGGTACACTAACCAGCACTTAGCATTTTCCGCAACAAAAATCAGATCCTGTTAGTGTACCCGGTACACTAACTGGCACTTAGCGCAATCATTGTAAACTGCTAGTTTTCACGATTTCTGAGCAAAAATGCAATTTTCCAATTCAGATTGCTGTTTCTGCCATGTAAATGAGAGTGGTTGGCCAAATTTTTCATTCTTCTGAGGTTTTGCATCAGTGAAAACCATTAAAAATGAACAAAAATATACGTAGACCTGCTTTAAAGGTATCGTAATGTAGAAAATTTTTGACACCCGTGACATAAAACCTGTCTCCAAATAGTGTACCCCGGGTACACAATCCGGCACTAAGTGCCAGTTAGTGTACCCCGGGTACGCTATCTGGAGGGGTACCCTATGCAGCACTCTCCGGTACGTGTTATTTTTGTTTTGCCAGATTTTAATTTCCCAAATTAACGTGTTACGGAAATTAAAACGGCTAATTTCTTGCCGTAACGCGTTACGTAAATTAATTTCCGTAACGTCGCAACGACTAAGATTCCAAGCATACGTAAATTAATTTTCGTTTTTCTTAAAAAATCGCTAGTAGATAGTAGCAATCGAATCTCGCGGAAAAATCATAAAAATGAACTGTATGCAATACAAATTTTAATTCTGTGTTTGTTCGATTGAAATTGCATTCGTATTTTTGAAATCTAACTTCACACCAAAAGGAAGGAATCATAAAAATGAACTGTATGCAATACAAATTTTAATTCTGTGTTTGTTCGATTGAAATTGCATTCGTATTTTTGAAATCTAACTTCACACCAAAAGGAAGGAAAGAAATGTGGGTATGTTTTTTGCTGAATTACTGTAGCTGCGAGGGTTTAATAACTGCGCAGAAACTAGCCAACTACGTACGTACTACAGACTCCCCACACTGACGGTTTCTTTGCTTTGTATGACAGTACTTACATATAAGATTAGTAGTGAAGAAAACTATGTAACTTCCCTGTTTGAATGCATTTTAAATGTACAACATACTGTTGGCAAGTCTGACTGAACCTGGATCTATTAATAGGTTTTTAACCTGAAATTTGTGGACTTGAACCTGAACCTGTTTTATTTCTGCCTTGAGTTGACGTACGGAAATTAATTTACGTATTGCCAAATTTAAATTTTCGTATTCGTTTAATTTCCGTATCCAGATTTTTTTAATTACTGTAATTGTTAAACGTAACGTAAATTAAAAATCGGCGCTTAATTTACGTTACGCGTTACGAAAATTAATTTACGTGCCCATCCCTAGGTGGAGATAGGCAGACTTACTGTTGTTTGTGTATACACATACACATTTACCATACACAAAAATACACATTGTTTTTCCAATGTGTATACACATACACATACACATACACATTGAAAATTCAGATACACATTACCATACACAAACACTACTCGAAATGTGTATTTTTGTGTATGTGTATTTGATCAGCAAAAGTCGATAAAATTTCGAACAGAATCATAAAATTTCGATGTTTTTGCTGCAGTAATAAACGGTAGATACCCTGATAAAGCCTTCTAATGGCCCAAGTAACTCGAATTCAAAGCTATCCATGGTTTGAAGCAACATACATTCAGAGATTGGTTTTCCTCGCATTTCTAGCTCAAAATCTACCAAAAAATTTGCATTTTCAGTACAATACACATACACAAATATACACAAAAATACACATTGTTTTGTTGAATGTGTATACACAATTTACCATACACATTTGAAGGTAAATGTGTATACACATACACATACACATACACAAACGGAAAATCCAATACCAAACAACAGTAGGCAGACTTTATACAGTCGTGAATGTACTGTTCAGTAACACGGCGGTTTCGAGGGCTGCCCCACCCCAGCAAAGGCCAATCTCCAGATCGGAAGCTCAGGATGGCTTCCCATCCCACTTTTCTGGAGCGCAATTCTTGTGCCGATTTTTTGTAAAACAATGACTTTTAGCTGTGCCTGGCTGGGCCCATATTAGCAGTTTTTTCGATTTTTAGTACTCAATCCTCCCCGACTTGGGCTCAATGCCCCTTGACCGGACTCAGACCTCAAAACGCCTTTTGGCGGATGACCTATACATTACTGTTGCTAAGTAAATTTATTTTAAATATAATTAAATTATAATTTACTTACCACATGCCCAGAGAATTATAATTAAATTATAATTTACTTACCATATCTGAGAGAAATTTAATTTAATTATAATTTACTTACCACATTTAATTAAATTAAGTACATTAAGTATATTTAAAATAGGCCTGAATTTGGCGGCTAACACCTTCAGCTTTGCTTCCAACTAAGCACTGATGCTATAACAGTTATCAGAATGAAAACCAAACGAGGTTATCGCAGGTTAAGTCAACAACAGACATGGACAAAGGGAGTTGAGGGCGAGGGGTATTTACCCGCCTCAGGCTCTGAGCTACTGCCCCTCAGGCTACCGCTACCCACTTCAGGGTATTTTGGAAGAATACAATGTATTTTGATAAAAGTATGAATAGGTTAGGTGTGCATGGGCTCAGACTAGCTTATTTCAACCTATTAAATTAGCCAAAAAGCCTTAATTCTAGTGAAAAATCGGACTTTTTAGCTTACCATCATCTCAACCTCCACATCAGCAGCCCCTACACCCTCCAGCCAGCCCCTTAAAATTTGAAAATTTGTCACCTATCAGCCGAAATGATAGCCCATGTCTGTCAACAGTAATAATGACAGTTGGTCAGAATTAGAACCTCTGTCTCAAGAGACTTTCCAGTCAGTTTCTGCTTTCATCTACAACAGACAATGCCTGTGAGAGTGAACATATGCTATCGCATAGCAAAACTGGCTGAAAAGTACCTAATATTCACTTTTAGCTTGGCAGATAAAATGGAGTAGTTCGTTTTGTGGGAGATTAAGAGAAACACGCGCAAAGACGAAAAGGCGGTGGGCGGGTTGGATCCCGGGAAAATTGTACGGTAAGTATCTAGGGATGGGCACGAAAATTAAATCTGTTTGAATTTCGTATTCGTTAAATCAATATTTGCCTATTTTAATTTTCGTATTCGTTAGTCGATACGAAAATCAAAATGCCTAATTCATATTCGTACGAGTACGAAAATTAATTTTCGTTACGACGATACGAGTTCATTTTTGTTCCACAAAAATTAATTTTCGTATTTTCACGGTAGGTTTTAGACTGCAAATAGGGACCCAGTTTAGGCCTTTCAGCATTAAAATATGCCTTAAATATCAGTTTTGAGTGCACAAATTCTGTAGAGCACGATTTCTCGCTAACGCTAACGTGTTTTCATTATTGTAAAGCAATGCTTTTACATGCTTATATGTAATGCACATACCTTCACTGCAGGTACCTATGTAGTATGCGCTTTGAGCCAGGAGATTGTCCGTAAGTGGACAGTCAACCATTGTGTGTGTAAAATACTTACTAAAATACTATGTACGATTGTACTAAACAGTGCCAGTACTTGCACCAAGGTTAACAAGTTCCTTGGGTTTACTAAGCTAAAAAAGCTTTCTATAATACTTGTTCAACAACCTCAAAAATGCTTTTGACATTGCATTGATGCAGTGAAAATGCCTTTGTATGTTTAGAATCCGTTAAATTGCTAATAATTCAGCTGATTTATTGCTAGCTATACCTGAAACGTAAATTAAAATTCGTAACGAAAATTAATTTTCGTATTTGCTGTATTCAATTTTCGTATTCGTTTAATTTTCGTTTCTATATTTCTCTAATTTTCGTATTCGTATTCGATACGAAATTTAAAAATGCTTGATTTAATTTTCGTACTAGTACGAAAATTAATTTTCGTGCCCATCCCTATGCATGGGTGTACAGAAAATACATTATGGTAGCTTTACGGCAGTTTTACACATACCGTGTTTATTCCAATAAGCCGCGAGCGGCCGAAAAAAACTGAAAATACACCAGAAAAACACACCTCACATCCCTGGTGTAGTTTTACACTTAATGCATGCCTTTATGAGGTGTCTGCTTGCAGTATTAACTGTGGCTGACAGGGTTTTCATAGGACAAGCTGGTTTCTAGTAAGCCGTGAACGGGTTGGGTGGGCTTTACGTCGACTACTTCCAGTCGCTTCGACCGGTTTCGAACCCACAAACAACCGCTCTCGCAGATGCCGGGGCCGCCGTGACCCATGTGATAGCGTAAACTACCCGTGGCCAAGACGCGACTGTCCAGTAACTGGACCTCACTTTTTGTTTCGGAAAATGCTAGGTATTGGTTAGTGTACCCACCCGGGTACCCAACGCAACACTCTTCGGTAATAGGAGTGGTCTCATACAGTTTATTGCTGGCCAACCAGCGCTGTACCAAAATTCTTTCTCTAACCGCTATCACTCTGCTATACCTCAGCACCGATGGACAACAGTCAACATTCCGATGTACAGTCAGGTTAAGAAAAGTATCTCTTTCGTTTTCGCATGCCTTTTTAGTGCGTCGTAAATTGAATAGTGATTGGTCTGTGTCTAAAGTTGTCTCTGTAAAAAATATGCCGCCTTTATAGAGCGTGCGCGCATTTTTGTTGTAAATCCAGACTTGGAGACCTGTTTGTTTTTTGACTGACCTATTTTCTTAATGTTTGAGATACAATCTGAGCCGAAAATGTGTGCATATTTAGTGTTGGAGCGTTTTTTTCACCACTGCATACATAGGCTGCCCCAGGTGACCTATACACTCCCGTTCACTTGGGTCCTGCTTTTGATCTTGTTCTTGGATAGCATGTGAAGAAGTTTATGTACTGTAAAAACATTGTAAAAACTTCTTGACATTTGCAATTTTTTATGTACACTGTATGCTATGTACAGTACTGTTGCTAAGTAAATTATAATTATAATTTTAATTATATTTTTTAGAAATTTACTAATACAAGTAAGTTATTTGGTAAGTAAATTATAATTAAATTAAATTTCTATGAAAACAGGCAAAGTTAATTATAATTATAATTTGCAAATTATACTTACCAAAAATAATTTACTTAATTTACTTAAAATATACTTAATTTACTTACACAAGCCTAGCTACAGCTGAACCTTTTTGGCAGAATGCAAGTGTTGCATGAGTGTGCTTTCGGTATCTATATACCTTTCAATGGCAAGCCATACTTAGGGATGGGCACGAAAATTAATTTTCGTACTAGTACGAAAATTAAATCGAGGATTTTTAAATTTCGTATCGAATACGAATACGAAAATTAGAGAAATATAGAAACGAAAATTAAACGAATACGAAAATTAAATACAGCTAATACGAAAATTAATTTTCGTTACGAATTTTAATTTACGTTTCACGTACGGCTAGCAATAAATCAGCTGAATTATTAGCAATTTAACAGATTCTAAACATACAAAGGCATTTTCACTGTACCAATGCAATGTCAAAAGCATTTTTGGGGTTGTTAAACAAGTATTTTTAACTTAGTAACCCAAGGAACTTGTTAATCTTGGTGCGAGTACTGGCACTATTTAGTACAATCGTACATAGTATTTTAGTCAGCATTTTACACACTTAACGGTTGACTGTCCACTTACGGACAATCTCCTGGCTCAAAGCGCATACTACATAGGTACCTGCAGTGAAGGTACAGACAGTACAGCGTATGTGTAATATAAGCATGCAGAAGCATTGCTTTACAATAATGAAAACACGTTAGCGTGAGCGAGAAATCGAGCTCTACAGAATTTGTGCACTCAGAACTGATATTTAAAGCTTATTTTAATGCTGAAAGGCCTAAACTAGGTCTCTATTTTCAGTCTAAAACCTACCGTGAAAATACGAAAATTAATTTTTGTGGAACAAAAATGAACTCGTATCGTCGTAACGAAAATTAATTTTCGTACTCGTACGAAATCGAATTAGGCATTTTGATTTTCGTATCGACTAACGAAAACGAAAATTAAAATGGGCAAATATTGATTTAACGAATACGAAATTCAAACGGATTTAATTTTCGTGCCCATCCCTAGCTATAAGTGTCATTTACAGTACAGTACTCCCCATATACTCAGGTTGTCCAAAAATAACTACCCAACATTACATTAGCTTACTGCTGCTGTTCTGCCGTACCGATTCACTTCAGTAAGGGCTAAAATTGTTGATCTAAATAGGCCATTTTACATGTCCGAAGCGGAGCCCTAACTCCAAGCAAAACTGAAAACCCAGAGCAAAACGTACAAAACACCATGCGTTTTGTTCGATTTCCCGAAATTCCCGGTATTTCCCGGCTTTTTCCGATATTCTCATTTCCCAGTAATCCCGGTATTCCGCTCCCGCTTGCATGAAGCAAGGGCTGAATTTGTTCACCTAAACGTGCCATTTTACATGTCCAAAACGAAGCCCTAACTAACTCCAAGCAAAACTGAAAACACAGGGCACAACGTAAAAAACAGCATTTTGCTTTTTTTGGTACGACCACCACGGCCAATTTGGAACAGAGTTCGATATTCTCTTTAAAGCTCAGCGCGCGCCAAATTTATACGTATAAACTATTATTTGGTACGAATAAACTGTCAATAATACATTTTTGCGGGCTTTGGCGCGCTGCCGCGCTTTCAAGATTTACAAAAAATTTTGCCGAAACTGGAATAATAACAATAATAAGAGAAGCGGGAAGAGCAGAGAGAGCATTCAATGGACAAACTTAACCTTCTGAATCAAGAACTGAAATTTTTTGTGTAAACTCCAATTTACAGTCAGGTCTAACCAAATGCCGAAAGAAACTACAGAGCAACCGGAGAAAAGTTTCTTCGGAGTGCAGGGCAGGAATGACTGGTTCATCAAGTGGCACGAGAACACCAGTTGGCACGGAATTCCCGACCTGTTCAAGGCCAAATTCTGCATCTGCAGGACTCTCTGGGTGGTGGTGATTCTGCTCAGTGCGTTGATGTTCTCTGTGGCTGTCTATTCGCACATAGATGACTATGTCAACGGCGATACCTGGGTGCGCAACACTTTCTACGAGTACAACAAGACTGGACATCTCACATTCCCATCGATTGTGATCTGTACCACCAACAAAGTCTCCTACCAAAAGCTGCGCATGGCTAACATGACCCTAGAAGCGGCCACCTACATTGTCGATTCACTGAACATTTACAATGAATCACTGCTCAAAACTCATGACGTCTTTTACAAGAGACTCGAAACTGCCTATTGGAAGGTAGGTGTAAGATGTCATCTGCCAACACCGGAGGGGTTTTTGGGTGTTAGTTGCACGTTGCACGGATTCACAAACTTATCTACGTAAGTTTGCAGGAAGTGGAGAAGCATGGCAACCTATCCCTCAACCAATGGCTTGATCTGCTAGGTCCGGCATGCAACCAAATCTTCTTTTTTTGCACCTATGCTGGAACTCCATTTCACTGTTGCAATCACATCAAGCCCCTGTATGCCACTAGTTATGGCCGATGCTTCACAGTGTCAGTGGAAGGATTGCCGGTCTTTCCTGGCTCGCATCAAAACAAAGGGATTGCTTCCGGATTGAAAATGCACCTTGTTGGCGACCCTGATGACTATGCGCCTGTGTTTTACACCGAACAACCCATGAACGGTTTTCTGGCCTTTCCAACCTATACACCAGAGCATTGCAAGGGAACGGCAGCTATAGCACTGGCTCCGGGCATGAAGTCATTCGTTTCTATGCACACGCAGAAGGGACTAGTGGACATGCCGCAACGGAAGATACCCATCATTCTTCCCATGCATATACCAGAACCTGACTGTGCTCTTGACCCTAAACTCAATTACATTGCAGGTATAACCTTTGCAAATAACCGGGTTTTGAACGTATTGGAAAGTTTCTGGCTTTCCAATGCGTTTGAAACAGCTTTCCGATATGTTTACCATAATTTTTTGCTCTTCGATAGGTTGCCCAACTACGCCATGACATGGCGTTGGTATGTTACAAAGGGATAATTCAGTAGTATGTAGATGGAGTGATGTTTTAGGAGACTATTGGAGTGTTTCCTGTCATGATGACTGCATCACAGCAACAGAAAAGAAATAGCTGGCTGTCACTTTCTGCACTCACTCAAGCCCGGCAATCAGATCTGCGACCCCGCCACAATTCACAACTACAGAAGCTTTTTGGTCCACCTCGATAAGTAGGTTGAACTAGCATACGCATATCCCATGCTCAGGTTGGGTTCCACCCCTCAAAAAACAGTTTAACCCCTTGTCGGATTTGGGAGCCAGACACCAATGACTCCTAGCTGGACTGTTGACCATGGACAACTCGCGACAAGACAATTCACCACTGGACATTTGCCACAGAATTCTGGTGGCCAACTGTTCTATGTAGACCGATCCGATTTTTCTCTAAAGCAATTTGGAGTTATTTTAAATGCAAATGCTATGATTTTAACGCAACAAGCAAGTGTATCCAGTCGTGTAGATCAGCATGTGACTATACCACTGTAATTTTCCAATCATCAGCCGCCACTTTCCCGAACAAAAATACCCTAACTCCCTGGGCCAGCTATATAGAAAACCTCTTCAGTGATCAAAACTTTGATATTAACCTAACTGACATTGACGGTTAGTTTACTTTGGTTCTTTGGCCACAAAAAACGTTCAACAAAAGTTTCCCCTTTCCGAGGGGGCCTGAAACAGCTTTCCGATACGTTCACTTTCTTTTTTTTGCTTCCCGATAGGTTGGCCAACTACGCCATATGGCGTTGGTCATTTGCAAAGGGTTAACTGGCCAACTACGCCATACTATGGCGTTGGCATATTGCAAAGGGATAAAGACTGACCTAACTTTTTCAGAGCAACTCTATGCAGAGTTCCAGAACATGGCTGTGGTGACGTTCTACTTCCACACTCACAAAATGACTGTTATAAAAACAGTTGAGAGGATAACGGCCGAGACCTTGATATCGAATGCCGGTGGAGTGATGGGATTGTACGCGGGAATCTCCTTGATAACTCTCTACCAAGCCGTTGTCTACCTTAGCACTGCTCTAATTGAGGCTATTATTGAGCGCACTCAGAAGAAAAAAGTGGAGCGTCGAGCGTTGAATGAAGAAACTGAATTCAACGCTCCAGAGTGCGAAAACAGGCCGGCTTGGCACGCCGACAATAGAAAACATGTCCAGAACATAGATATCGATCAGTGATCTTCGTGAAAAATTACCGTATCAGGATAGTGGACAACGTTCGCGCTGTCGCGCTTGAACAATTCTACGTACTGTCGTTTTATTGTTGTTAGGAAGACAAGACAATAATAAAAAATAGATAATAAAGTGAATTTGTTTGAGAAAAACAGGGAGTGTAAGAAAATAGTAAAGAAAACAGATCAAGATCAGTATATCTCCGGCACTCCGGTGCATTCATCCATTCTAACAAATCTCAACTCCAAAGACTTAAAGAAGGCTATGATTTTGTGGAGTCCTCGAAATATCAATTCGCGGTTGTGTCCCAGATAAATGATTCCTCCACTGGAGTCTCCTTTCTCTTTCTCTTTCTCTTTCTCTCTCAACCTCTTCCACGCGTCCTTCAAAGCATTGAGTGTCTGTCTGGCTACTGAGTCTACTTTCCTTTTGAGAGTGAGGTTGAGTGAGTTGACCGCGTACTCTATGGACCAGTCACTCACTTCAATGGTGTACAGGTCAACGGCCATCGGATAGGAATGCTTGACCAAGTCGAACTGGTCGAAACTGCTGTAGGGAAGTCGAAAGTGACGGTAACTGAAACTTTTTGATCAAGACAGTCAAATTTGAGGAATCAAGCTAAATAGGTAAATTTCCCGCATCAAGATAGGTAAACGTCACGGATAAACCTCATTCCAATTTCAGAAAAATTTATTGATCATCGAATTCCATATCTTTCCTTGCAGAAATACAATGCAGTTATTAAATGACGATTTTTGATAGAGTAAAATACCACACAGGTTTCCAGTACCTATTTTTGAAAAGGTACTATGACTGATTGTTCAATTGTCAAAAATTCCCAGTAATATCGAACTTCTCACGTTTGACAATCTGACTACAAATTGACTAGAAACCAGACTACATATTTTTTTAACCTGAGTTTGACAACTACAAACTAAGACTACAAATTATTTTCGCGCAAATTTTCGACTACAAACTAAGACTACAAATTTAAATTCTCTGAGGAAATAGAGTCTAGGTCCGACTAATCTTGTTCAGCCAAACTTGCTCATTGTTGATTTACCAATTTTACTAAAACAATTGATCTTTTTTTATCCTTTGCTCTGGCTGTAATTCATTCCTTTTCATTAACAATCCTAGATTTCTGTCTTACTCACCTAGATCTATAAATAGCGCATTAATTGATTGCATACCGTTTTCCAGTGATATTGAACAAGGCCTCAAACCCGCGGTTAACGTCTTCGGTAACAGCAAGGGCACTTTTGACTGCTCCCAAGTTAAGATGGTTGAAGGTATGAGAAGCGAGCATGAACAGCGGATGATCATCCATAAAACGAATCAGTTCCGGACATTTCACTACATCTTTGCCTGTTACGTAGAAAGTGGCGGCCACATTTGCTTTGCTGAAATGAGCAACATACGTAGGTTGGTTCAAATGAGTGTTCCCTCTTCTAAACAGGAGAGCTTACATAAGTTGACTGATTCCGATCCAGGTTAGATTGTAGGGCCCATCATCGAAAGTCAGTGCAACAGTGTTTGGCTGAATGCAGGCGTCAAAAATCAGACTGTGTCGCTGCGTGACCAAGTTCGGTAAAACGATCAACCAAGATAGGTAAAGTAAGACTACCACACACACAAAAATGACTAGCATTGGTAACTTTCGAAGTATCATTGGAGCCTTCAACATAAAACAGAACACACAATCAGAAAGACAACAACACAAACAACTTCTAATGCAAATTTTTATTTACCCTCAGTAATTGACAAGCATTTATTACTCGTGAGGTCGATAGAGCTGCTAGCTGTATTAGCTTAATTAGCTTCAGAGCTAGAGCTCTAGTCTAGCTAGGAGGAGATGCCTGTCTGGCTGATCTGTGTGAGCTTACTAGCTTCTCTGACTTGCTCAAACGGTTAGAAGAATGACTAGATATTTTCAAATAAACATTAAGAATAAATTTTCAGCGGTGTTGGAGTCGAGATTGAAGACTGCTCTCAAAGATCTGGAGGGGCTGAGTCCAACCGAAACAAAGCAACGACTGATGGCATTGGCTCCTCTGCTTGAGAAAGCTGAATGGTCAACGTTTTTGGATCAGCTTATGCAGATTCTCAGGAAGCAAATCAGAAGCAAATTGGAGCAGCTGGAGCCTGGTAAGTACTGTTGTTTGGTATTGGGTTTTCCGTTTGTGTATGTGTATGTGTATGCACATTTACCTTCAAATGTGTATGGTAATTTGTGTATACACATTCAACAAAACAATGTGTATTTTTGTGTATATTTGTGTAGTGTATTCTACTGAAAATGCAATTTTTTGGTAGATTTTGAGCCAGAAATGCTAAGAAAATCAAATCTCTCAATGTCTGTTGCTTTAAATCTTGGATAGCTTTGAAATCGAGTTACTTAGATCATTTGAAGGCTTTATCAGTATATCTACCGTTTATTACTGCAGGCAAAACATCGAAATTTTACGAGCCTGTTCGCTATTTTATCGACTTTTGCTGATCAAATACACATACACAAAAATACACATTTCGAGTAGTGTTTGTGTATGGTAATGTGTATCTGAATTTTCAATGTGTATGTGTATGTGTGTATGTGTATACACATTGAAAAAACAATGTGTATTTTTGTGTATGGTAAATGTGTGTGTATGTATACACAAACAACAGTACTGGTAAGTGGAACAAATTGAGGCTAAATGAACAGTTTTTGTTCATAATCTACCGTAAAACTTCTGATCAAAGCGCACGCTCTAATAGTAGCGCCCTTTACGGATAGCCCGAAAATATAAACGTGCACGCTCTAATGGCTCTCTTCCAATAATAGCGCTCCCACGCGCACTACTATCAACTCTGTTGTACTGTACGTGTTTCCAATGTAGAATACTGTCCCTTTGACACAATTTTCTTGATTAAGCTTGCAAACGTTAGTCAGACTGACTGTTGTTTGTGTATACACATACACATTTACCATACACAAAAATACACATTGTTTTTTCAATGTGTATACACATACACATACACATTGAAAATTCGGATACACATTACAATACACAAACACTACTCGAAATATATTTTTTGTGTATGTGTATGTGTATTTGATCAGCAAAAGTCGATAAAATTTCGAACTGAATGGTAAAATGTCGATGTCTTTGCTGCAGTAATAAAGGGTAGATACCCTGATAAAGCCTTCAAATGGCCTAAGTAACTCGATTTCAAAGCTATCCAAGGTTTAAAGCAACAGACACTGAGTGAGAGATTTGATTTTCTTAGCATTTCTGGCCCAAAATATACAAAAAAATTTGTATTTTCAGTACAATACACTACACAAATATACACAAAAATACACATTGTTTTGTTGAATGTGTATACACAAATTACCATACACATTTGAAGGTAAATACACATACACATACACATACGCAAACGGAAAACCCAATACCAAACAACGGTAGTCAGACACTACAGCTCATATGAAGATTGCCTGTGTTTAACACAAAAATACCCTGTATTTGCAGAAACAACTAACTAAGTTCGAAAAGTGATAGATAGATAAGTCAAGAACTAGGCGATCCTACGCAGTCAAAGATGCGAGACACAATAATATGTAAATGCCAGAAGCAGAGGATCAACTTAAAATTGCTGCAGTATGTACGTGACGTGCAATCCAACACCCAGACTATCCAAAAAATCATGAGTTGTTTCAGAAAACTAATCAATGATAATATTCTGTCTTGTCTTTTTGGTCTAAGCGTTTAAAAAGTACTCTGACAGTAGTGTTTCCGATCAAATTAAAATTAAATAACAAAATTAAATTGTTTTGGCCAAAATCACTAAGTAAATAGCAATTTAATAACAAATTAAATTTCTCGCGATGACTGTCAGACAAATTAAAATTACATTAAATTTCGTAAAATTGGCCTAGAAATTTGATATAAATTTGATATGAATTTGATATAAATTTGCTTGGTTTGGCAGCTTCACTAACCAATGTCTGGCTACAAAGCAACAAGTTCAGTCCAAAGATGACCTTGTACATGCTTATAGCAAAGATATCAACTCATTAAATGCTAATTTGCAGACCATTTGTCGCCACGCCATCTAAAGAAAGGTCAACTCATTTTGGACTGACACAACCCAGGTTTTGAACTCTTTCGTCAGGAATGAGTATTGATTTTAGCAAAGTTATATTTAATTCATATCAAATAACAAATTTGTATCAAATTAAATTTCCGAATTTGGGTACCAAGCAAATTAATAGCAAGTTATTTTCATCTGAAGGCTGAGCAAGCAATTTAATAGTTATTTAATTTCAAAATAAATTTACTCGGAAACACTATCTGACAGTAGCTATGCAAAAATATAAATTTAATTGTAATTGAAATTGGCATGTTTTTAATTTTAAAATTAAATTGAAATTAATTTAAGAGTCGTTCTCTGAACCGATCGAGTTTCAGTATTCAGACCCCAAAATTGAAAGTTTGAGCTAGAGAGCTGTAAGTTGGCACACTAATACATACTTATGAGTTATCTTTCAGCTGCAAAGGATTAGTGGATCTGACGCTCCTGTCCTGAGATATAGCCTTCCGAAAATCGGTCTGCTTAACTATGGGACCAAAATTTCAAACTCGAATTTCTCGTTTCATACTCGGAATTCGGACCTAAAAATTGGGGGTCTTAGAGTACTTTTAGACTGCTTTAAGAAACTTTCGTCAAATTTTCGTTTTCAGAAAAAAATTTTTTCGCCCCCTTTGCGCCCCCTAGCTCGTCTGGAACCCCCCCTACCCAGTTTTTTTTATTTCAGAAAACTAGCGCTTAGAGAAAACATCCGCTCTATAAATTTTACCAATTATAAACTGGCGCCAGATATGCATTGCACCCATTCTCATCTGTTTGTCATTTTAGTGCATTTTCTGCTATGTTTATCTAGTAGTGCCGCTTCTGTTTGGTAAAGCAGATTATTACTTTTTAGCCAAGCAGCGCAATGAAGCCTACCGTATAGTGCTGTTTATAGTACCTGGGTACTATATGTGGCACTTAGGGTTTTGCGAAAATAAAATTGAATCCATTTATAGTACCCGGGTACTATATATGGCACTTAGGGTTTTGCGAAAATAAAATTGAATCCATTTATAGTACCCCGGTAGGGTGCTATATATGCACCTACGAAATCTGCTCTATAAGACATTAACGATAGTATGTGAAGGAAGTTCTTTGTTCAAATTACCGATTTGATGTAAAAAATAGGTTATGTACATACACCAGAACCTCTACGATTGCATTATCTACTGTTTTTCTTGATACAAACAACGTTTACCACCAAAAAATACTGTAATTTTCGCACGTTTTGTATTTATAACAGCTCATTTCAGTATAAAAATCTGTCTCCATTTATAGTACCCCGGGTACAATATATGGCACTAAGTGCCGTTTATAGTGCCCCGGGTGCTATAAATAGGGGTACTATAAACAGCACTATACGGTATTATACATTCCAGAAATTTCTTCCATTTTGGTGGTATCCGGAGCTGGCCCCCGCCCACCCAGATCTAAGCAAACGTCTATTGAAGTCGTGAAGCCAAAGGACAGAGCAACCAGTGGTTCAGGTATCCTAATTGATCAATTTGCGTACAGAAGGTACACATCGCATCGGCTAATCACCACCACCGACCCCGGGCAAATGTATGGCTCATATGCAGCGTAAGAAAACAACAACAATGTGCGACCGATGCCGAGTTGGTGATTGTGATTGACGCTTTCGCTATTTGCCCAATTTCTTTTAAAATGACAAGCAATCTAAGTTCAAGGTCAGAGTTTTTTGTCAGAAGCGATGACATCAGAAAAATGTTGTAACTCTGTCTGTCTATGCTTTGACTGTTCTCCTCTGCTGAATGAAGTGGTGGAAAGGTTGAATTTTGAAGGAAGTCGGATTTTGTGTTGGTTCGTGTTGTCTAAAACGTTTTGGAACGAATAACCGCCTATTGGTCTATTAATAATAGTTAGATTTTTTGTAAATAGTTCGGTTGCTAATGAAACATGGACCAGCAAAGGTTCTAATGAAGGTTAATCCGAACCGAAAATCACAAAGGCTCGAGTTGAGATGAATCTCCAATCCCGAGCCGAAAAATGATGTGCGACTGCGAACCTAAAAATCCGAACTAAAGCACGAAGCTTACAAAAATAACCACGAACCGGTACATGGCATTTCCGAACCAACCAAAAATTTTCCGATAATTTTGGAAGGCTTATGTCAGGGCTGTTGGGTCGGTTTTTTTTCCTCGGTTTTTTTTCGTTTTTTTTTTCGGAAAAAAACCGGTTTTTTTCCTAGGGGCTCGGAAAAAAACTAAAATGCGGAAAAAACTCAAGTATGTTTTTAAAGGAAATAGGCACGATAACTGGTTAAATTCGCTTCCAATGCTTTGAATTTACGTTAATAGAAGCCTTACAAGCATTTCCATGGCATAACATAGCTGTTTTTCGCAAAAAATTTTGGTACCATTTTCAGGCAACTTTTATTATTGTATTTTTGGTGTTTTAAAATCAAATTACTACTCTAAAACATGAAATTAGTGCATTTTGTAATAAGACTCACGCTATTTCGTTGAATTCTGCAATAAAAAGCGATTGCTAAAATTTTTTTTCTGTCATCTCGGAAAATAGCTTTTGGAAAAAAACCGGAAAAAAACCGGCTTGAGTTTTTTTCCGGAAAACAAACAGCCCTGGCTTATGTACATAGTTGGAACAATAATGCCAAACCACAATAACCTGATTTATCCCCCTAGTTAGAAAGCGAACATGCAACAGTTAATCGACCAATGGGGGACATAAGCAAGCATAAACTAGCCAATTCCAATTGTTCCGATTTTCTCCTTTATATTGTCCATTCTTTCTCTCTGTTGTTGCACTCTTTCCTTTAGAGACATCTGATTCTCAGCTTGGAGAGGCTTCGTGAAATTCTTCCAAATTTTTCCGCCTTTCAAACTCGAACCGTACCGGAATCTGAGGGCAGCGGCGGCCGTGTTCTTCATCATTTTCATTCTCACTCGTTGCCTCAACTTTCGTCGGGCCTCTGAAAGCTTAGTAGTAGGCAGGTTTTTATTAAAATATCCCTGCTGGAAAGGCCAGGCAAACCCCCCTCACTGCTCCGCCCGACAGTTGGCTGACTAGCAGGCAGCCCGAAGTTATTTGGAAAGCCCGAAACAAGTCAGACGAACATAAATCGCGGAAACAAACTCAAGCTAAAAATAGCTAAATAGCGCTAAAAATAAGCTTAATAAGCTAAAAATAGCGTTTCAATTTCTGCACACCACTGCACATAATACCGCGCATATACGTTGCTTTCCGTTATTGCTAATAAACAAAACACGTTATAATTATTATGGCATGCCTAGCCTACTGTACGTGTACACGTACTGTGCAGCGGTATGCCCTCAATAATTGTTTCTCCAGTTTGATAATTTGTCTGCCAGAAAACGTTTATAAAACGCGAGAAATATAGTACCTAACTAAAAGGCTGCAATTGGAACGAGTCTGTTTTTCGCCAGAGGCGTGAATGTTTGCATAACTCATCATACCTATCACGATCGTGTGCTAAGAAGCAACTAATTAACGACCAATCTACCTTCATGAAAAGCTGGCATTTACTATGCATACGTATCTATGTTGTGGCCTGGTCGGGCTCAAGCTGTTAAAATCAACCGACCCGAGACCCACTACATAATCTGGTCACAGCTGCGGAGTGCAGTAAAAACAGTACGGTACGTAGAATTCTTACTATAAAAATTCGAATAATCAGTAAATTAGTTTTTGCATATGAATGTCTGAATGAAAAGTCTATGCCTTGGAAATCGGTTTCTTTCAGATGACTTGATTGTTGGCCAACAAAACTAAATAGAAAAATGTCTTTCTATCGGATAGTGAGGTTAATTTCAATTCAATTACAATTAAGTTATGGGCTCAGAGTTTATATTTTCTAGTCAATTACAGTTAAATTATATGAAATGATTTTCCACTGTTTTCAATTAGAATTATGGCTCTAATGAAGTTATTGAACCTCGGAAAATTTCTATCATGCAATTTATTGAAAATGATAATATTTTTGCTGTTAATCAAACACACTGGCGTGCCGCATGTACGTACCTACTATTTGGAAGAAGATATGGAACATCTGAAAGATTGAAAACGGCTGGTTGGGTCCCTGCTGAACCAGGGTAAGAAAATTTTTGAAAAATGCCTTTATTTATAGCATTTAAAGCATTATAAGGGTAAAATTGGCATTTTTGTTCATTTCCGTACACAATCAACATACTTTCATCATTTTTGACCGATCTCGTCTTTCCTTTGCCTGAAATGGCAGTGTACACTAGAGATGTGCACGGGCACCTTTTTTCCGGCCCGGCCCGGCCCGGCCCGGCGGGCCGATATGGTGAGGTATGCCCGACCCGCCAGGCCCGACGGGCATCAAAATCGGGCCCGGCCCGGCCCGGGGGGGGGGCCTGAAAATGGTGCCCGGCCCGGCCAGGCCCGCCCAAAATCCGGCCCGGCCCTGTCCGGCCCGTTAATTTTGCTTTGCCTCACTAAATTTTTGAAAATTTGGCATGGCTTTTCAGATTAAAAGCTAAATCTCATGTTAAGCTTTGGAAATTGGCAGTTTAAAACAGCGACTTTCAAATTTATGCTTGCTTTTAATTAGAGTGCGAACTGGTATTGGGTTGTTTTCCAGGAATTGGATATTGGGGTTTTTGTCATTGATAATGATACACAATGTACCAATACCATACAATGTACATTACATATCCAGGGCAGTGGGGTGGTTGACACCGTTTTTAAAGCCAGACGCAGAAGCTCAACCCTATAAATCAAAGTGTGCACTTGAATCTAAGCCTCAGCCCCAAATTGAGGCTTTAAATTAAGTTGGTCGGCAGGTGGGGTAAAGGCTTGTGTACGAACGGCACCAAAGCTGAAATTACTGTTAAAATAATTCTGCATACGGTAGAACGGCGCGTATTTTGAATTCATTTGGGGCAATGCTAAGCTAATCAAGGTGTTCTTTTTTGTATTCCGCTGTTCTTTATACATGCCCGATGGGCATCAAAATCGGGCCCGGCCCGGCCCGGCCCGTCCAAAATCGTTGACGGGCATGCCCGGCCCGTGCACATCTCTAGTGTAGATACGTACACCCACCATGAACCCAAGATCACTGTTTTAACTTTTATGAAATATATCAAATAAAAAGCCAGAGTAAAATGTTACAAAACAAAAAGAAGCCAACATAAAATACTTGTATAGTTAGTTAGTTTCCGACTCTGATCTGCACCGGTAGAAACAAACGATTTTTCCGTTCAGCTCACCTGAACGGAAAATTTCGAACAACGATTGCGAGCCAAGAAGCAGACATTTTTTCCTGCAAATACGGGGGGGGGTGTATGTCAGCCACTACAGTTACTATAAAGGAAACTATAGACCAATTTACAGAACAAAGGGCCAAGAATTGAGTTCACAGAAGCGTTTCAAATTTTTCCATTCAGGTGAGCTGAACGGAAAAATTGTTTGTTTCTACCGGTACTGATGCTTATACATTTCCATTCCACTACGTGAAATACTTGCAATTCCCTCGGAGTTTTAATTAAATTATGGTCGACTTTTGAATTTCAATTAAGAGTCGTTCTCTGGTCAGATCGCGTTTTGGTCCTTTGCCCTATTCAGACCCAAAATTGAAACTTTGAGCTAGAGAGCTGTAGGTTGGTACACTAATAGATACTTATGAGTTATCTTTCAGCTGCAAAGGATTAATGGATCTGACGCTCCTGTCCTGAGATATAGCCTTCCGAAAATCGGTCTGCTTAACTATGGGACCAAAATTTCAAACTCGAATTTCTCGCTTCATACTCGGAATTCGGACCTAAAAATTGGGGGTTTTAGAGTACTTTTAGACTGCTTTAAGAAACTTTCGTCAAATTTTCGTTTTCAGAAAAAAAATTTTTTTTTCGCCCCCTGTGCGCCCTCCTAGCTCGTCTGGAACCCCCCCCAACCCAGTTTTTTTTATTTCAGAAAAATGTTGCGCTATCAATTACCTACCGTTTGGTGTGAAGCATTGTTTGCTCAGACCCGAAAAACGTGAGAAAATTGAGGTCAAACATGTCCCGGTCGCAAAATTTTCGCACTTTTCTCAGGTCAAATATTTCCAAGTCCGGTTTTCCACCTACTAGTACGAATTCGGACTTAAAAATTGGGGGTTTTAGAGTACTTTTAGACTGCTTTAAGAAATTTTTGTCAAATTTTCGTTTTCAGGAAAAAAATTTTTTTTCGCCCCCCTTTGCGCCCCCTAGCTCGTCTGGAACCGCCAAAACTGGGTTGGGGGGTTCCAGACGAGCTAGGGGGGCGCAAAGGGGCGAAAAAATTTTTTTTCTGAAAACGTAAATTTGAGAAAAGTTTCTTAAAGCAGTCTAAAAGTACTCTAAAACCCCCAATTTTTAAGTCCGAATTCTACTAGTAGGTGGAAAACCGGACTTGGAAATATTTGACCTGAGAAAAGTGCGAAAATTTTGCGACCGGGACATGTTTGACCTCAATTTTCTCACGTTCTTCGGGTCTGAGCAAACAATGCTTCACACCAAACGGTAGGTAATTGATAGCGCAACATTTTTCTGAAAGAAAAAAAACTGGGTAGGGGGTTCCAGACGAGCTAGGGGGGGCGCAAAGGGGGCGAAAAAAAATTTTTTTTCTGAAAACGTAAACTTGAGAAAAGTTTCTTAAAGCAGTCCAAAAGTACTCTAAAACCCCCAATTTTTAAGTCCGAATTCGTACTAGTAGGTGGAAAACCGGACTTGGAAATATTTGACCTGAGAAAAGTGCGAAAATTTTGCGACCGGGACATGTTTGACCTCAATTTTCTCACGTTTTTCGGGTCTGAGCAAACAATGCTTCACACCAAACGGTAGGTAATTGATAGCGCAACATTTTTCTGAAATAAAAAAAACTGGGTAGGGGGGTTCCAGACGAGCTAGGGGGGCGCAAAGGGGGCGAAAAAAAATTTTTTTTCTGAAAACGAAAATTTGACGAAAGTTTCTTAAAGCAGTCTAAAAGTACTCTAAGACCCCCAATTTTTAGGTCCGAATTCCGAGTATGAAACGAGAAATTCGAGTTTGAAATTTTGGTCCCATAGTTAAGCAGACCGATTTTCGGAAGGCTATATCTCAGGACAGGAGCGTCAGATCCACTAATCCTTTGCAGCTGAAAGATAACTCATAAGTATGTATTAGTGTGCCAACTTACAGCTCTCTAGCTCAAACTTTCAATTTTGGGGTCTGAATACTGAAACTCGATCGGTTCAGAGAACGACTCTTAAATTAATTTCAATTTAATTTTAAAATTAAAAACATGCCAATTTCAATTACAATTAAATTTATATTTTTGCATAGCTACTGTCAGATAGTGTTTCCGAGTAAATTTATTTTGAAATTAAATAACTATTAAATT
>JASANB010001016.1:0-118228 GCA_030248155.1 Sabatieria punctata | reverse complement strand
GGGAATCGTGGAAAGCTGAAAGAAAATCATGGCTTCACCTTCTCCCACTCTGAATCGGCCGATTCTCGGGATAGTACTTCGGCGGGACGATTTGAGGTGGATCGAAGTGGTGTGCCTGGAAGGACAGAGCATGTCGACGAGGATGAGAAGCTAGAAGCATGGGAATCGTGGAAAGCTGAAGGAAAATCACAGCTTCACCTTCTCCCCACTCCGAATCGGCCCATTCTCGGGATAGTACTTCGGCGGGACGATTTGAAGTGAATCGAAGTGGTGTGCCTGGAAGGAGAGAGCATGTCGACGAAGTTGAGAAGCTAGAAGCATGGGAATCGTGGAAAGCTGAAGGAAAATCACAGCTTCACCTTCTCCCACTCCGAATCGGCCGATTCTCGGGATAGTACTTCGGCGGGACGATTTGAAGTGAATCGAAGTGGTGTGTCTGGAAGGAGAGAGCATGTCGAAGAGGTTCAGAAGCTAGAAGCATGGGAATCGTGGAAACCTGAAGGAAAATCACAGCTTCACCTTCTTCCACTCCGAATCGGCCGATTCTCAGGATAGTACTTCGGCGGGGCGATTTGAAGTGGATGGAAGTGGTGTGTCTGGAAGGAGAGAGCATATCGAAACAGTATGGAAGCTAGAAGACTTAAAACAATGGTAAGATGAAGGAAAATCGGCAGCTTCACCTTCTTCCACTTCCGAATCGGTCGATTCCCGGGATAGTACTTCGGCGAAGATCGGTGAGATGCGAATCGTGAGTGGCGGGCCGGATGATCGAAGTGGTTCTGGTACGATCTGGAAGGCAGCGAATGGCAGAGGTGGCCTGGAGGCTGAAGACGATTTAGGTTCAGTAGAAGGTGCCAGTACTTGAGTGATTTGAATTTGGCGCACTTCTTACCGATGACAAGTGTTCCCGGTTAGAGTCCCAGCACGAAACCTCATAACATTCGGTCCTGTCATGGGAGGGCCTGATTTTTGGGCCAAAAATCGCTAATTTGGGCTGAAATACAGCTAAAAAGTGCTGTTTTACCGGCGATTTTGGTAATTTCTGTGTCTGAAATTGCAAAAAAACGCAAAAATTTGCTCAAAAATTACTTGCCAGAAAAATCGGAGGGAGGTCGGAAAAATCGTCTCGGTCTCGAGGGGGGTCCCTATCCGGGGGTCTGGCCTAGTCGGAGGGGGGGGCAGACCCCCCAGACCCCCCTGTTACATGTATGCCTGAGGCCTCGATCGAAAGGGTACCATATATGGTACCGTTTCCATATATGGTACCGGTACCATGTATGGTACCACCTGAGGCCTCGATCGAAAGGGTGCCATATATGGTACCGTTTCCATATATGGTACCGTTTCCATATATGGTACCGTTTCCATATATGGTACCGGTACCATATATGGTACCACCTGAGGCCTCGATCGAACGGGTTCCATCTATGGTACGGGTACCATATATGGTACCGTTTCCATATATGGTACCGTTTCCATATATGGTACCGGTACCATATATGGTACCACCTGAGGCCTCGATCGAAAGGGTACCATATATGGTACCGGTACCATATATGGTACCCCTTCGGTGTTGATCGAAGGGGTACCATATATGGTACCTGTTACCATATATGGTACCGGTTCCATATATGGTACCGTTTCCATATATGGTACCGGTACCATATATGGTACCACCTGAGGCCTCGATCGAAGGGGTACCATATATGGTACCGGTACCATATATGGTACCAGTACCATATAAGGAAGCGGTACCATATATGGTACCACTTGAAGGTGCACCGGTACCATATATGGTACCGTTTCCATATATGTGTACTGATACCATATATGTTGTTATTTCCCTGACTGTAGGAGTTTGCTGTTCCGAGTAGCGGCTACTTACAGGTGTTCACTAGTAAACAAAATGCTAATCTAATTGCCACAACTTCCTGCATGAATCCAAATGCTGGTTAAACCGAGTGAGTCCGGCTAACACGCTATCGCTGCTATTGTCACCCAACTGTTGAAAGAAATTGGCCATAGACCCCAGAACTGCTTCTTGGAGTTGGTCTCCTATAAAGTACCTTTTAATAATAATAGGTAACAGTGTATTTCTGTGCTGTGGACTCTATAACGTAGAACGAGTCCATCTTTTTACTGTGGTTTCCCGCTAAACACGAAACGTCACAACAGCCCTTGCATAGGGAAGTGCAAGTCTTGCACAACCACACCAACCAACAGAAACAATCGTTATTATGCTAACTGTGAAGTGAGCAGAAACAGAACAAAGAAAGGCGCAGCACAGCCAGATCCGTACAGTCAGCAAAAACAGCGCGGCAGAAAGCAGGATGGTTTAAAGTTGCCGCCGCACGCTGTGGCGCGGTTCAGAAAAAGCGGGCAGTGATTGGTCCCGTGCTTACTGAACTTCGCAGCAATTTTCCCATTCACTGGGCGCCAATTTTAATGAATACCAGCACAACAGAATGGCTTTCTATATACTTGCGGAAAAAACAAGGATCTCGAAGACCACGGCTATTTGGAAATAAATTGCATTCAGAAAAAGGCCTTCATGAAGCTCACACATGATTAAATAATGCATGATACACAGACAGAAATGCATACTTTGGTACATTTTTACTTTGGTCTGCTGTTTAGTGGTGGTCGTTTTTTAAAAGATTTAAGATTGAGGGGTAGTCTAAGCGCAGAATTACCTGCAGTACTGTAATTCTGCGGTTAGACTACCCCTCAGTGTTAGACTATTAAAAAACGACCACCACTAAACTGCAGACCAATGTAAAAAAGAACGCTTGTTACAGATCACAATTCAAAGTCAAACTTAATCAAATCGCAATCGATAAACACAGCCAACACAGAAACAGAAGCTAGACAAACAGATGTCTCCAGTCTAAAATAATACAAGTCACGTGACAAATGATTTTTAAGTAATTAGTCGACGTTTCCTAAAACAAAAATCATAGATTCTTCCTCTTTGAAAACTTTGACTGCCAAAAAAGCATTTTCGTAATCTAACTACAAAATCGGATGACACCACCAAATTCAGGTACATATTTAAGGTATGTTTAACTATCTAAAGTTTAAATGGATTACAAATTTGTCACAATCTGGAGGTTAAATAAAGTTAGAAGCAGACATCAGATTCGTTCATTTTGATAAAAAACACGTCTAAAACGTTACAATCCATGTTGCTCAACTATCTTCATCAAACAAATGCCTGGGTTTTTTCGTGCAGAAGAATTTAACATAAAGTAGAGTTTTTATCACACCAATGGTGGCTGACAACGTTGCTGAGCCTAGAACCAAACCGTTGCTTCCAGTAAACGTCGAGCAAAAAGTACTGTAAGTAAACCTACGGAAAATCGGCCGGTCGCAATTTCATCTGTGCGTATCCGAATGCATAGTAGTAGTTCCTGGCAGACACCCAGCTAATTTTCTCTCCGTAAGCCGCCGTACAACCATCAGCATACTCAGCATTCAAATTAGAACTGAAACAGTCGCTGTACCACCAAGCTCCCTTGAACCTCTGGGCACAGCTGGAGGCGAAGATGTCATTGTCGACGTCCTTGGTGGAAAACTTCAAGCCCCGATGTTGTCCCAATGAATCGCCTACAACACACATTTTGTATGGGCAAAAGTAAGAATTTTGCATAGAGTCCATTTTAGCAATTGAAACAGACAAGGCTCACATTTACATCTTAAGTTTATACAGGCAGGCACTTTACACCGTTTATCAAACCGGTACAGTACTTCGGGTAGTGGCACCATATACGGTACCGGTACCATACTTCATTCAAATTTCGTACCATATGGTACCGGCACGCATAGTCATGGGTAGGGCTACCATATTTGGTGCTGGTAGCATATGGTGCCACTAGCCTAAGTACCGTCACCATATATGGTACCGGTACTTAGGGTAGTGGCACCATATATGGTACCGGTACCATACTTCATTCAAATTTCATACCGTATATGGTACCGGCACGCATGGTCATGGGTAGGGGTACCCTATATAGTGCTACTAGCCTAAGTACCGGCACCTTATATGGCATAAGGTGCTTTGACTGTTACAGGGCACAGTTTTGCCAACTAGGACAATTGCTGAGGTCCATGCTTGTATTGTGACTATAGGATAGGCTATTCTGCAGACAGACTGTGTTTACCAGCGAGTCCACCCTCAAAAGCTCCGAGTTCCAGCTGGTAGTGGTTGAGACTGTTCTTCAGTTTGAAGTAACTGTAGCGAGCGGCCAGGTGACAGGAGCGTCCTTTCTCTCTCAGATCCACCAGCAGTCTGTACTCCTTCTGGTTGGTGAAGTAATGAAGTATCTTGTTGCCTGCATACGTGTAGTAACATTTTCAAAACCAATGCACAAAAATACGGTCCTACCAAGCCAATGTTCCCCGTCTGCGGAGCCGAATCCACTTTCATACTCGGCCCAGGTTCGATAAAAGTCAACACTACCGTCAATGCGTTTTTGGAAAAGCTAAATGAATTTAGGTACAAAGGCAAACTTTTTATAGCTATAAAAGACACAAAACCGTCCATCCTCCTCCATCGGTGCTCATGTCACAATAGACAGACAGATTGCACGGCACGTCCGGGGGCTTTGCGGAACAGTTGGAGAAAAGTTGTATGTCGTAGACACCATCAGTTGCTGACGAATTCAACAGGAGAATGTCTGCGCAGTTGGACTTGGTTTTCATACTTGCTGCAAATCCTAGCTAAGATTTGTTTGATCCAATCGGGAGACGTGGAAAAGGTAATCGATAGAGTGCGAGCAATACCCCAATACCCCAATACCTGTGGCCCCGAATACCCAAAAATTGCATTTCAGTGAACAGGTACGTACGTTCCAGTGATTCAGGCAGGATCTTTTGTACTGGGGTTAAAATTTAGAAGAGGCCTGGTTGCGCCACCGCCCAACCAGGGTGAGAAATTTTTGAAAAAATAGCCTTTGAGAAAGCGCTTAAAAGCATTTGGAGTGTAAAATTCTTTTGATAACTCGGTCGGAAAGGTGTACCAGCCCAGCCCCATAGCCCTGGGTATGTAAAAGTATGTACATGTATGTACGTTACTGGTACATTCATCTATACCTCAAAGCCCAACAGCTCTAAAACACCCCCAATACCCAATACCAGTTAGCACTCTAGAAACGACATATAAAAAGCAAAAAAAACACAAAAACCTACCCTCTTGGCAGCCAGAATCCTTCCTACATTCTGCAAACAAGTTCCGTCTGATTAGCAATAGTGCAGGCAGCAGTGGTGCTTACCGTGATCGGAATTCTCGAAAACTTCGTATCCAGCAACTGGCAGAAGTTGCATGTCAGAGACAGCCGTCTTGTACAATCTGCAGTCACCGTCAGCTGGGCGATAGGAGAAGCTGACGCATTTGCTGAACAGATCGCAGCGACGTGCACATGACAGCACGCTGCTTACAGTTTCTGTAGACAGCACATCTCGCAGATGCTGCTCTCTGTGACCTTTGACCTGTAGTTGGTAGTGACCGAAGCCTGGTGGACAGAACAAACAATGACCAGACATAAACCGTTAGAAAGAACTTGCCTTCCAATGTTCCAGTTAAAGTGGATAAAATGGAAACAAAGCAAAACTGCCACCACCAGACCATCGGTGGTAGCTGTAGAGAGTTTATTAATACTATACTATTTAGGACAAGTATAGCAGTGGACAATTGGAAACTGAAACCAATGTAGCTAATTAATCAATATCACTAAGCAATCACATTATCACATGCAGTTGTTGTCAAGCTAGCTGTCAATACAACTCGATTAACATTACCCGGCTAGAGTTAGCACTTTGAGCAAAGTACATCTAACCTAGACCTAGCAAACCAAAAGACATTTAGGGTAAATCTGACTAAAATTAGCACTAACTAGAAACTAAATACACTGACTCTAAATTGCGGCCCTATAATCATACGTACTACATGTGCTAGGAGTTTGGGGTTACCCCTTAACTGAAAAGGTCAACCTCTCACCGCCGCCCTCGAGAAAAAATCCAAATACAAGGTAGCGTCCGCAGCAACAAATTGGCTCAGGAATCACCAATTAGTATCTTAAAATTCGCTTGGAAGACCTTCGGTAACTGATTTAAGCGTTTCTCCTGCTAATATTTAGATATTTAAGATGCTTTTCGCGAGAAAGTCAGCTTTGAGGGGGCAAGCAGGGTCATCTCACGGATCTGGCTGATATTTATATCTATTAAAATAGAGCACAGTCGAAGACCAACGGTGCATGCCCGGCCACCAGCAACCCCCTAGAACCGGAGCTACACCCCCCTCAAATTTGGGTCGGCAGCAATTTTCGGGCTCATTTTAATAGCTTTGACACCCTCCAACTCATGGTCGGCCAGTTCGTCAGCAGTACTTGTAAACAGTACAATATGCCCTTTCTTAACATGCATTTTGCGAGAAAGTCAACTTAGCTATAAGGGAAGGTGTTTAAGCAACTTTTTTTCGCGGATCCGGCTGGTAGCCAAACATGTTAAAATAGATGTCAAACGAACACCAACGGTACACGTTCGAACACCAGCGACCCCCTAGAACCGGAGCTGTACCCCCTCAAAGTTGGGTCGGTAACCCCTTTTCGGCCATTTTCTCGACATTTACTCAAACGATCACCATTCACTCGTTTCTCAAGAGTAACAACAGGCGTGCACATGGTTGGATAGCCCTGACAGTTGCCTTTCAGACGCTGCACACAACGATTTCGGAAGGTAACCGGTTAGCGAGATATTCTCCGAAAACTACGAAATTTAGCGAAATTCCGACTCGATTTTTTTCCAAAAAATCGCTGTAACTTCTGCCATATATGCGGGGGCAAGCTGATTTTCGCTAAAAAGATAAAACACAAAATGCCAAACAAAATTAACCTATTTCGGAGGCAAATTTTTGGGGGTAGGGGGGGGGGGTGTTTTGCAATTTGAAGCCAGTCAAAAAATATTTTTTTGCTCAGAATAAAAAACAAACACACAATTCTGGTGCAGTTTTACCCGCTGATCACGAATATGAACTCGGTTTGGCTGGATTCCTTTTGGTTCGGGAGAAATTTGCATCCAAATCTTCGAGTGGCTGTATTTCTAAAGTGGCACTGCTCATTAGCATGAGCAAGAACCATGCTAGAAAGCAGTTTTTCTTATGTAGTTTTTGATGCTGAATCCGAAGATAATCATATTTTTTATCTACGTTGAGCAGTTCTGAAGATATGGGCATTTTGAGAATTTGCGAACAAAACCGTTGCAGTTGGTATGCAATGGTGGTTTGAAATGTTACTCAGTTCTGTCATATGCTAGATACGGAGCCATGGAATTAGCATCACCTAATGCAGTTTTTGCTGCTGATTATGAAAATTACCTCTATTTTTCAATCGGACGGCTTCTGAGTGAGTTACTTAGGCCTGGTGCACTGTCATCCACATTGTAAGAAATTTATCAAACAGGTGCGTGAAATAGCAACTGTTATATGCAGTTTTCTTCGCTGATTCAGAATATGACCTTATTTTTGCGCTACAATGACCTGGTCAGGAGTTATAGACCTCTAAAGTTACTTCATTATCCATGCTTTCAGGAGTGGTAATCTGGAAATAGATAGTCTGTGCTTTGGCACTTGTGAAGTGAATTATCTATCAGAAAATAGTGTATCCGAACTATTTTCGACCGCTGATTTATAAAATGACCTTACTTCTGCTCTACAAGCCTTTCATTTTAAGGTTCTGTCATATTCTTGTGAAAGAAGTGCAGAAAGTTGTATCTTAAAATCAATAGCTTGTAGAGCAGAAGTAAGGTCATTTTTGAAACCAGCGGTTCAAAATAGGTCGGATACACTATTTTTGATAGATAATTCGCTTCACAAGTGCCAAAGCGCAGACTATCTATTTCCAGATTACCACTCCTGAAAGCATGGATATTGAAGTAACTTTAGAGGTCTATAACTCATGACAAGGTCATTGTAGCGCAAAAATAAGGTCATATTCTGAATCAGCGAAGAAACCTGCATATAACAGTTGTCATTTTACGCACCTGTTTGATAAATTTCTTATAATGTGGATGACAGGGCACCAGGCCTAAGTAACTCACTCAGAAGCCGTCGGATTGAAAAATAGAGGTAATTTTCATAATCAGCGGCAAAAACTGCATTAGGTGATGCTAAGTCCATGGCTCCGTATCTAGCATATGACAGAACTGAGTAACATTTCAAACCACCATTGCATACCAACTGCAACGGTTTTGTTCCCAAATTCTCAAAATGCCCATATCTTCAGAACTGCTCAACGTAGATAAAAAATATGATTATCTTCGGATTCAGCATCAAAAACTACATAAGAAAAACTGCTTTCTAGCATGGTTCTTGCTCATGCTAATGAGCAGTGCCACTTTAGAAATACAGCCACTCGAAGATTTGGATGCAAATTTCTCCCGAACCAAAAGGAATCCAGCCAAACCGAGTTCATATTCGTGATCAGCGGGTAAAACTGCACCAGAATTGTGTGTTTGTTTTTTATTCTGAGCAAAAAAATATTTTTTGACTGGCTTCAAATTGCAAAACACCCCCCCCCTACCCCCAAAAATTTGCCTCCGAAATAGGTTAATTTTGTTTGGCATTTTGTGTTTTATCTTTTTAGCGAAAATCAGCTTGCCCCCGCATATATGGCAGAAGTTACAGCGATTTTTTGGAAAAAAATCGAGTCGGAATTTCGCTAAATTTCGTAGTTTTCGGAGAATATCTCGCTAACCGGTTACCTTCCGGAATCGTTGTGTGCAGCGTCTGAAAGGCAACTGTCAGGGCTATCCAACCATGTGCACGCCTGTTGTTACTCTTGAGAAACGAGTGAATGGTGATCGTTTGAGTAAATGTCGAGAAAATGGCCGAAAAGGGGTTACCGACCCAACTTTGAGGGGGTACAGCTCCGGTTCTAGGGGGTCGCTGGTGTTCGAACATGTACCGTTGGTGTTCGTTTGACATCTATTTTAACATGTTTGGCTACCAGCCGGATCCGCGAAAAAAGGTTGCTTGAACATCCTAAGTTGACTTTCTCGCAAAATGCATGTTAAATGCGTCACTGGTGTGTGCTCCGGCACGTTGATTCTTTTAACACCAGTGAGGTTGACGTTGTAGATTTCCTATCTTTCTTATCTTATATGGGTGCCCACTATTCAGTGGTCAACACTGCTCGTTCGGCTTTGTCTTCGCTTTTATCTGCTAGTGAACGTTTCTCTGGGTTCTCACTACTGTTGGCAAGTCCGACTTGAACCTGGACTTATTAATAAGTTTTTAACCTGAAATCTGTGGACTTGAACCTGAACCTGAACCTATTTTATTTCAGCCGGACTTGAACCTGTTTCGTTTTACTGGACTCACTCAATAGGTTCAAAATTTGAGTGAAAATTTAGGCAAAATTTGTCAAATTTTCGGTTGGATTGCACAACATATTCATGGTTTCTAGTTTTTACACCTATTTTTCAAACTGAAAACGCGAGAAAACGAAACTACTGCCCCATAAAATGTGGTTTTCGTCTTTCATTACTAGTAGACAGGCTTATATAGCTCAGAAAAGTTGCGAGCAGTGCAAAATTTCAACAATTCTTGAAATTATCAGTGGACTTGAACCTGAACCTATTGTCCAGGTTTTTTTAGATGATGGACTTGAACCTGGACTTGAACCTGATATTTCGATGTTGGACTTGACTTGAACCTGAACTTATTTTTTTAACCCTGGACTTTCCAACAGTAGTTCTCACCCCCTTGTTTCTCGGCTTATGAAGGGTGCCTTTCGGGCTAACCCCACAAAACCTAGGTCTTGCTCAACCTGGGACGTGGATAGTGTCTTAGCTTTTATTCAGAGACCTGGCTGATAAAATCAGTCTTTGACTCTCAGGGACATTTCTTTGAAGTTGTGTTTGCTTCTCACACTGTGCTCGCCGAGACGAGCTTCAGAGATAGCAAAAAATTTCAATCTGACTGTTAATTTGGCCGGAATCTGTTGCGTTCTTTTTCGCTGGCATGACCAAAACTAGGACCCCTAGTTCGGGCGTTCCTTCCATTGTCTATCATCGTTTCCTTGAAGATTTAACGTTGTGTCGTGTCTCTTATCTTAAGGCTTATCTGTCAAAGACAGTGAATGGAAATCTTTCTGGCGTCAGTGTATTGACGCTCGGCCATTTTAAAAGCGCAGATTAGCATGACTGTCACGTCCACATGGCCTGCGTCGGTGTAATACGCCAGTTAATGTTATTTTGGACACGCATGGTAGAAGGATTCAGCAGTAAACAAGTACTGAACTGAGGCCAACAAAATTTTATAGAAAAAGATAGTAATAACACCACTCCAATTCCACATCTGTATCGCGAAGCTGAGTTCGAGAGCTTCAAATGAACATCTGAAGGCAACTGTTACCCAAACTAAAGTAAAACATGACCACAAGTCAGCAAAAGCCCTGAACGAAACAGTACCAGGAGATATCGTGTGCATTGGTCTACAACGCGGTTTGTACATCGACCACACAGATAAACGAATGATCCGCTTACTGTCATAAGCCTGTAAAAGACGGCACAAATTACAGAGATCAGCACCCGAAAGAGGTGGAAGACAGAGAGGCTTACAGCAGCTGAAAGCCAAACGAAACTGTAAGTCAAAGCTGTAGAAAAGCAACCAATGCTGTGTGCCTAAATTGTGATCACCGAACCGTGGACCCTGCATCACCTGAAACGATGGGTGGGGTATGGCAATAGTCCAGAAAGGGTGGGAGAAAGCTATGTTAATCGTTCGAAATAGTTCAGAGAACTCCGATTTCACTTCACTTCTAGCGAAGCTAGCGAAATCAATCAATTCTCCTTCACTATTTCTCACTCATAACATAGCTTGTTCAAAGCGTCCGAACAGTGGGTACCGCTCAGCAGAACATTGGAAAATTGGTTAGAAGTAGCTACTTCCCGGAAATAAAACTGGTAAAAGAGGTAGATTGAGCGGCCCAATCCAATGACCAGCCCTTAAAATCAAAGGCAAAGGCAACCCCTTTCTTTCTTTCAAAGGCTGCAGAAGCCGAAGCAGAAGTCCAGGGAGCTTTAAATGTGCAACGTCAACCCCTGCCTTCAAAAGGACAGTTAGAACCCACTGAGAAATAGTCCCAGCAGAAACAGGGTTATGCGGCTTACAAACAGAAATGAACAACTTAGCAGAGTCGCCCCTGACAGGCGCTGTCTTTGACAGATAAGCCTTAAGATAAGAGACACGACACAACGTTAAATCTTCAAGGAAACGATGATAGACAATGGAAGGAACGCCCGAACTAGGGGTCCTAGTTTTGGTCATGCCAGCGAAAAAGAACGCAACAGATTCCGGCCAAATTAACAGTCAGATTGAAATTTTTTGCTATCTCTGAAGCTCGTCTCGGCGAGCACAGTGCGAGAAGCAAACACAACTTCAAAGAAATGTCCCTGAGAGTCAAAGACTGATTTTATTGTTTTGTTGGTTGTCTGTAGGTTTGTAGTAGTTGCCGATCCGAGAACAACTTTTACCTCCAACCAACAATTAGTTAAATACAGGAGAATAATTGACACGACCGCTCACCAAACAGTCAGATGGAGAGAGTGAAGAAAGTTCTAGAGAACAAAGGGCGAGCGGGCAACTCATCACACGGCGCTACAATACAGTGTCTGGCGCGTACAAGGTTACGGTAGGCACTCGGCGCTCCCGGTTGTACATACAACAAGTGGTGTGTATTTGCTAACTAACGCGACTACACACGCAACGCCAAACACATCAACCACCTTCTTCCTTCTTGAAGCGGAAGCGTCAGTCAGTAGTAGTGCCAGTCCCCTAGATGGTCCGGCGGTTGACAATTCCGCTGCGGGTGGTGTCGCCATTCTGGTCGCGGCTGAGCTGGTTCTGGCGCAGTGGCCTCAGCTTCATAGACAGTTGGTCCCGGCCGGTCGACAACACGTTGCATGTTGCGCCCATTCCACTTCTGCTTGTCAGACAGCAGGTAGTTGAATTTGCCAAGCACCTTCACAACAGTTAGCACTTTGTTGCTCCAGGGACTCAGTCCTTTGGGCGTGTGAGGCCGTTTGGTGCGCACCTTCTGCCCGACAGTAAACGTTGGTTCAGAGCTGGTAGTAGCACGTTGGTTTGACTGCTGTTGTCTCTGCCGCGACTGCATGTCCTCCCCTCCTTCCTCTTTTTGAGCTGTTTTGCGGGGTTGTCGGTAGACTTCCCAGCCCAAATGAGGTCGGCGTCCGAAAAACTTCTGCGCAGGGCTGAGCTTAGGAAAGCTGTGTAGCAGTGGCAGCAATCCTGCTTTCTCCCAGGTCTCAGTATCCCTAGCTGGTAGCATAGGGGTAGAGATGTCAGAGATGTCTGCTGGTGGCGCGCTGCTGGCGGCAACACCATCGTTGGCATCCTCTGGTGAGCTGGACTGAGTGACTGCGCAGACAGTGCTGCTCCTCGACTGGATAGTGATGTGCACTGGATCCAGAGCACGCATGGCGTCCATGCCAAGTGTATTGTGGCAGGAATCGCCGAACACATACACTGGCACATTGGCAGTCCGTCCTTGGAAAGAGAGTTGAGCAGGAAATTGTCCTTCGATGGGCACTTCTGACTGATCGAAGTTTACGATGGGGTCGGCCGTCTGCAGTCTCGTCACTCGAAAGTACTTATGGAACTCGTCCCAAGTGATACCAGTGACGTCCGAGCCGGTGTCGACCATCAGACGCAGCGGTTTGGCAGGAGCATCATCGGTAGAAGCGATGTGCACCTCACAATAAGGTGGTTGAGTGTGCACGCCATTCACACTCTTCCGGCCCTTTTTGTAATTGCTGCGCATCTGGTGAGTGAGTCGGCACTGTTGTTTGGCGGTAGGGCGCGAGGTGGAGCACGCGTTGCTCCTGCACACTCGCTGGAAGTGTCCCTGTTTGCCGCAGTTGCTGCAGGTTTGGCCTCTGGCGCGGCATCTGGAATCCCTGCTGTCTGCATGTGATGGATCTCCACAATGCCGGCAGACTCTCTTACCGGTTGTCTGACGGTTGGCTGAGGTACTGGGGCGTACCGGCAAAGGTCGGGGTCCTGTGTGCTGCGCGGAGCTAGGTCCCTTGCCCCGGTTGTACCAATGGTGTGAGGTAGCGCTGATCTGCGATGACCGGGCGCCATGTTTGCAGCATCCTTTTTGGCGCTCTCATCGGCCAATGCAAGTGCAGTGAATTTCTCCAAATCCACTGCATCGAGGGTGAGCAGTTCCTCCTGTGTACCACGGCTGTGGAGGCCGCGCACCATTTGTATTGCTAGCAGATAGTCGATTAAGGTGCGTTCCTCGATGCGTCATGTCCCCTGATCGACAGGGACCGTGCACTGCTGGATCAAAGTCCTCAGTACGCGGATGTACTCAGTGACTGACTCGGTAGACCCTTGTGAGTGCTGCATAAAGTCGAACAGGGCCCGTACCGGGTTGACAGGCCTGTAGAAAGTCTCCGGGGCGGCTGCCAGAAACTCCTCAAAACTGGCATCTGGATCGGCGTTGAACACAGGGTGACTGGCGAATTGGGGAAGCGCGGCTGTCCTCAAAAACGAGAGAAGAAAATCGTTCTTCTCATTGTCCGTCAATTTCGCTGTGTTGTCCCTGGTTGCGTCCAGGCCGGTGAGAAACGCATTGAATAGTCGCTCCCAGAGTGGCCATCTGAGAGGTGGACGGTCATCGATGGTTTGCCAATAAGGTTGTGGTGCCGGAATGTGTGGCCGGCGGTTGGACGTCGCGGTAGTAACGATTTGTGGTTGTTGGCACGTAGACAATTAACAGCCACGTCCCTGTAGCTGTCATTGTGTTTTCGATGAGAACTGGCTCTACCACATGTACAATCAACGTGTGGAGACAGGTTTGCGCACTGTAGAAACGAAGAGAACCGGCACTACCACACGTACAGCCGATGTAGGAGTAGGCGGTAACGTGTGTAGACAGGTTGGCGCGATTTCGAAGAGGACCGGCGCTACCACACGTACAGCCAATGTAGGAGTAGGCGGTAACGTGTGCAGGCAGGTCGGCGCAATTTCGAAGAGGACCGGCGCTGCAGCACGTACAACCAACATAGCAGTCGGCAACGTCTGTAGGCAGGTCATAGAAAGAGGCGGTGGCGTCACCAGCGCCTCCACCGGCCGGAACGTGGAAAAAGAAGATGGCACTTAGTAAGATACTCACCAACAGTGCCTCCTCCAGTAGGTTAACGTAGGGAACACCAACCGATGATCTGTGCCAAGCTGGTTGTAGAAATCGTCCTCTTCGCTACCACCGGGTTGGTAGTAGCAGTAGAAAAGCTTCGTTGGTTGCTACCACCGGGTTGGCGGTAGGTGTAGAAACTCTTCTTTTTTGCTACCGCCGCGTTGGCAGTAGGCATCGAAAATCTTCTTTTTTCTTTCTTCTGTGATCATCGAATGCCACCGTTGGTCGCCAGTTGTTTCGTTGGTCTTCTGTAGGTTTGTAGTAGTTGCCGATCCAAGAACAACTTTTACCTCCAACCAACAATTAGTTAAATACACGAGAATAATTGACACGACCGCTCGCCAAACAGTCAGATGGAGAGAGTGAAGAAAGTTCTAGAGAACAAAGGGCGAGCGGGCAACTCATCACACGGCGCTACAATACAGTGTCTGGCGCATACAAGGTTATGGTAGGCGTTCCCGGTTGTACATACAACAAGTGGTGTGTATTTGCTAACTAACGCGACTACACACGCAACGCCAAACACATCATTTATCAGCCAGGTCTCTGAATAAAAGCTAATACACTATCCACGTCCCAGGTTGAGCAAGACCTAGGTTTTGTGGGGTTAGCCCGAAAGGCACCCTTCATAAGCCGAGAAACAAGGGGGTGAGAACCCAGAGAAACGTTCACTAGCAGATAAAAGCGAAGACAAAGCCGAACGAGCAGTGTTGACCACTGAATAGTGGGCACCCGTACAAGATAAGAAAGATAGGAAATCTACAACGTCAACCTCACTGGTGTTAAAAGAATCAACGTGCCGGAGCACACACCAGCGACGCATTCAAGAAAGGGCATATTGTACTGTTTACAAGTACTGCTGACGAACTGGCCGACCATGAGTCGGGCTGCATCTCGAAAGCAGCTCCTGTGAGCAAAGTCTCTGCCAGAAATAGGCCAGGCCGCTAGAGCGAGCAACTGGGCGACCAGAAGCTGTCTGTGCAGAGACAACAAAAGGTTGGGCACCTGAGGAAGCAGAATCGGCGGCGCCGACAACAGAGACAGAAGCAAGGGGTAGCACGCCTGGCCCAGCCAGAGGGGCGCTATTAGCAGCATCTAGCTGAAGAAGAACATGCTTGTCTCTTTGCGCATGGAGGAACGTCTTTAACCCCAAAACGCTCCAGATAGCTCTAAAAAGTTAATGCTTTCAGACCACTCTGCACAGTTCCAAAACCCCGAAAGTTCTCTAGAGAGGCGCAGACCGCGAGAAAGCTATGTTAATCGTTCGAAATAGTTCAGAGAACTCCGATTTCACTTCACTTCTAGCGAAATCAATCAATTTTGTTGACAGGCCATGTGAGCACAACAACAAAACTTATGATTGACAAACGGGAGACAGCCCACGACATGATACAATGTAGTTGCTGTTTAGCAGGTCCAAAATTATCATATATGTAGCTCATTTTTACGCCTACACCGAAACTGGAAGTGCCTACCTGCTCCACAGTATCGTACAAAGCTTACTTGGACGCCAAGCTTGAAGCAGCAAGGTGGAGGGATTTGTCCGTGTTAGGAATCAGCGCCAGAAATCCCGACAGGGTGGCCAGACGGAGTACAAGTGGTCAGACCCGAAAGAAGTCATAGAAGTCGGTTCAAGAGGATCGCATCAGCTCAAAGGTCTTGCGAAATCCGTGAACAGCCAGCGCCTGAAGCCAGCTTTTCCAGTGAAGGATGAGCCAGTATCGGCGGCCAGTCACGAACTTGCCAGACCATTCAAAGTATCTTCTCAGAAATGGCAGGAACAGAAAGCGTTCAACGGTACCATCACGAAACCCAGCACAGGCGGATGCGTAAGAAGATCTGTGATTTCATGAAAGCGGGAATGACACCAAAGTTCTGGTCTGACTTGCTTGGTAAAACAGGAAAGTGATAAAGTGTGGGCAACAACCAACGAACTGTTTGCTACTGCCAATCTTCTGGAAACGCCTATGTGTGTGGAGCTGCAACACCGATAAGTGGGTGTGGCAAAAGCATCCGATTCCGATCCGATTTGCGGGGGGCCTTACGGCCTGCGATCAGACTCGAGGTCCATTCCGCTACCCCCGTGGTTTCGTCATCTCGGACGTTTCCCTTCTATCACTGCCAGCCACTCTAGCCATGCTGTTGGGCGCCAGGTACTTAAGAAAGTCCCTGGCGCGTTGACGCCATGGTGATGTCGGTTCCCAACGTCCGCTTGGTCCGCCTGCGAGAGAGGCCCCCAGGCCTAGTCGGTTCCCGTGGACAACTCCTGACGTCATTGATCTTTCTCCAACGTTGCATGCTATTGGGGCGGCTTCGGTGCAATGGCAGATCCAGTCGGTTCCCATTTTACCTACTCACTGTAACCAGCTTTCGGTGGCCTGGGTGGAGCGTTGTGCCGATGACCAACTCTTTGCAGCAAGAAACTTGCCGCGCCGAGAGGATGAACCATTACAACCGCTAGGGATGCAGGGGCCACCGTGACTCAGAGGCAGCGAGCTACCCACTGAGCCAACGACGCGGCGTGGCAGAAGCATTTCCCAGAAGGAAAGAGAAGGAATTATCCTAGCGTCATCTACCTTTACAATTTGAATAGAAACCACTTTCAGGTCGTCACAAATAGGATTATTTCATGGGGATAGGAAAATGTAACAGCCCCATAACCGTTAAAAAATCCTACAGGGTGTCTAAAAAAATGATCACATTTCTTTTTACTGCCATTTCCCCAAATTGTGACCAAATACGCTGAAATTTGAACCATAGGTGCCGCAATTCGGGGAATTTTATGTGTTAAAGTTTGGTGCACTAGGCTTGACTCATTCCCTAGAAATTTCAAAAAAAGTGAAATTTGGTAATTTCAATAGTGAAAGCCGGTCACCGAAAAAATGATCACATTTCTTTTTACTGCTATTTCCGCAAATTTTGACCAAATAGGCTGAAATTTGGACCATAGGTGCCACAATTCGGGGAATTTTATGTGTTAAACTTTGGTCCACTAGGCTTGACTCAAACCCGAGAAATTTCAAAAAAAGTGAAATTTGGTAATTTCAATAGTGAAAGCCGGTCACCGAAAAAACGTCACATTACATTATCGCCTAAACTCTAACGATAGCGTTGGAGTTCATGCGTCAGATTTTTACACACGAATTAACCTGAATTTCTGCGTTTACACTCCAAATGTCATCCAATTCCGACAAAAATTAGAAAAGATACAGGAAAGGAAAATGTTTCCATTTTTCGGTGACCAGCTTTCACTATTGAAATTTTTTTAAACTTCTCGGGAAGTAGTCAAGCCTAGTGCACCAAACTTTAACACATAAAATTCCCCAAATTGTGGCACCTATGGTCCAAATTTCAGCCTATTTGGCCAAAATTTGCGGAAATGGCAGTAAAAAGAAATGCGATCATTTTTTCGGCGACCGGCTTTCACTATTGATTTAACAAATTTAACTTTTTTTGAAATTTCTCGGGAATGAGTCAAGCCTAGTGCACCAAACTTTAACACATAAAATTCCCCGAATTGCGGCACCTATGGTTCAAATTTCAGCCTATTTGGTCAAAATTTGCGGAAATGGCAGTAAAAAGAAATGTGATCATTTTTTTGAGACACCCTGTATATAGGAAATTTTAACGTTAAATACAACACCGGCACAGGTAAATATTTAACGTTTGCTTAATTATCTAAAGTTTAAATGGATTACAAATTTGTCACAATCTGGAGGTTAAATAAAGTTAGAGGGCATATGAAGCAGACATCAGATTCGATCATTTTGATATGAATCACATCTAAACATTACAATCCATGCTGCTCAACTATCTTCATCATACAAATGCCTGGTTTTCGTGGAGGACAATTTAACATAAAGTAGAGTTTTTATCACACCAGTGGTCGCTGACAGCGTTGCTGAGCCTAGAACCAAACCGTTGCTTCCTGTAAACGTAGCGCAAAAAGTACTGTAAGTAAACCTACGGAAAATCGGCCGGTCGCAATTTCATCTGTGCGTATCCGAATGCGTAGTAGTAGCCCCTGGCAGACGACATCCACACAATTTTCTCTGCGTAAGCCGCACGACAACCATCAGCATACTCACCATTCAGATGAGAATGGAAACAGTTGCTGTACCACCAGCCTCCCTTGTACGTCTGGGCACAGCTGGTAGCGCGGTTGTCATTGTCAACATCTTTGGTGGAAAACTTCGAGCCCCGATGGTATCCCAATGAATCGCCTACAACACACATTCAGTATGGGCAAAAGTAAGAATTTTGAATACAGTCTATTTTAGGAATTAAAATAGGCAGGGCTCACATTTACATCTTCAGTTTATACAGTCAGGTACTTAGGGTACTGGTACCATATATGGTACCCCCACGTTTGAGGACTGTGGTGGTGCGATATAAGGTGCCAGAACCATATATGGTACCCCCACGTTCGGCCACTGTGACGGTACCTTAAATGGTACCGGTACTATGTATGGTACCCCTACCTTCGAATTGGAGACTGTACCGGTATCATGCAGTGTAAGTGGTACACTTTATTCAAATTTCGTACCATATATGGCACCGACACCCATTGTCGTGGGGAGGGGTACCATATTTGGTGCTGGTACCAGGGCTGTTGGGTCGGTTTTTTTCCTCGTTTTTTTCGTTTTTTTTTCGAAAAAAAAACCCGGTTTTTTTCCTAGGGGCTCGGAGAAAAACTAAAATGCGAAAAAAACTCAAGTAAGTTTTTAAAGGAAATAGGCACAGTAACTGGTTAAATTCGCTTCCAATGCCTTGAATTTACGTTAATAGAAGCCTTACAAGCATTTCCATGGCATAACTTCGCTGTTTTTCGCAAAAAATATTGGTACCATTTTCAGGCAACTTTTATTATTGTATTTTTGGTGTTTTAATTGTCACTGCACGAGAAAGCGGGCCAAAATGGCCATTTTGCGGGCCATGAGGAAGCAAAGAATTGAATGAGATTGTTGAAAATTTACATACAGATGTAGTTTTGATAGAAAAGAACGAATTTGAAGGCCGTTTTGCCCTAGCTCTCTTTATTCGTCTGATATAGAACCCTGTACCTTCCAGAGTATGACAAAGCTCAATGTTGCTAAACTAAAAATTTAGATACTGAAACATATGTAAAAATAGACGCTGAATCTCATGGTGACATCTATTTTTTTGTTTAAAATCGAAAATTCCATTTTTTCGGACTCTGAAATTTTTAAAGCGAAAAAAACTCAAATTTTTGTCATAGGAAAAGTCGTTTGAATGTCTTAAAAGATGCGCCATTTTGTCCTCTTTTCAATGGTATAAAGATATCTAGGGGTTGGATGGGGTAGACGGGCCACTTTGGCCATCTGAATGCTCAAAAATCGATAATCTATTTTACTTTTTCTCAAAATAAATGGTTTAGGATTAGTTTGTTCAGGTTATATGCATAACACTAATTGCAGAATGACGTTTTCATGCCTCAGATAGTTTAAACAGACCATTTGCTACTGTTTTCACATCTGCATATAGGAGTCTCCTTCTGAGGTGGGTTCTCCTTCATGAATATTTGTAGGGGCTGCATTTCTTGATGAGCCCAAGCCCTTGAAACCCCACCAAGTTACCGATATGTTCCTGAAAATACTGTAATGGTGTGCGGAAAATAGAATAGGGAGTAGGAACAACCTCAGGCCTATGATGAGCCGTTTCTGAGTTACAGTGTCATGAAATGCCATTTTTGACTGTGTTGCTAACTGAAAATTGTAGTTTTCAGGTTTTGATACAAAGCAGTTTCAGTGAATATTTGAATTCCAATTGACCTCTGAAATGTACTGCATGTGTCATTAAGTTTTCTGAGCAGGTAAACCAACTATGTTTGGAGAAATTGCAGTCAGAACCTGCATAAATCTTGCACACCATTACAATATTTTCTGGAACATATTCAAATTTTCATGGAAACAGTTTTTGGGCCAATTATTTGCAATTGTTTTTAAAATTCTTGTGTATTTTCCACACATGGTCTACTTGACTTGTTTCTACAATGTACACAGTGTTGTTGTAGAAGCCCTACAATGTTTTCATTTTTGTTATTTTCTACTAGCAAATGAAATGCATATGCATTCAAAGAGCCACATCTCATCTCTAAAACAACAGCCTGATAGGATCAAAATGTTGCGCATATCAACCATGCAGAATAAACCACACATTAGAAAAACATCGGGCCATTTTCAGAAGAATTTGGGAAAACAAGAAATCTGAGGGCTTGCCCACATCAGAAAAGCCAGCCTCTGCCAATTTTTTGAGATGCAATCTTTGTGCCAGTTAGTCGTTTTTTAGAAATTCAGGAACGCATATTGCTAATGTTGCCTGTAAAACTGAATAAACCACCTATGGTTTGGTAGATTGCAGTCAGAACCTATCTACAATCTACATCTTGCTCATTAATTTCTCAGGAATAGCTGGTTTGAGCAATCTGTGGATGTCACCATTAGATTTATTTCGTTATCTTCTACCAACGTTGTTGTTGTTAAGGAGGCTGCCGGACCTTGTGTCTCTTTCTGCTCCATAGCAGTTGGCTACTCCTAGTCCGAAAGGACAAAAAGTTACAACTACAACTACAACTACCAAATACATTGGTTTAGTGGAAATTGAACAACCGGTATAGACAAAAAACCAAACTACATATCTGGCATTTTTGACCGTTTTTATAAAAACCACCTTTATCTAATCAGTCATATATTTTGAAATAATGATTCCATTAAGTTCAAATTCAAAATATGTCTATTAAACCGACTGAGCAAACTACAGTGGGCAGGTATTGGAAAACATACATGTAACAGGGGGGGGGTCTGGGGGGGGTCTGCCCCCCACCCGAAATAGGCCAGACCCCCCCGGATGGGGACCCCCCCCCCCGAGACGATTTCACCGACCCCCCCTCCGATTTTTCTGGCAAGTAAATTTTCGAGCAAATTTTTGCAATTTTTTACAATTTCACACACAAAAATTGCCAAAATCGCCTGCAAAACAGCACTTTTTAGCTGTATTTCAGCCGAATTAGCGATTTTTGGCAATTTTTAGCCAAAAAATTGCGATTTTTTTCGATTTTTGAGCGTTTTTTAGTGCCTACCCCCCTCCCCCAAAATTTTGGCTCAGACCCCCCCGGCCGGCGCCAGACCCCCCCCCAACCCCCCCTCCCCCCATCGGCGGATGACCTGTTACATGTATGGTCAAATCAATTTATGAACCAGCGTTTTCTGCTGTTTTTTTAGTCAAATCAAGCTCTGAACCAGCGTTTTCTGCTGCTTTTGAGTCAAATCAAGCTCTGAACCAGCGTTTTCTGCTGCTTTTTGAGTCACATCCAGCTCTGAACCGGCGTTTTCTGCTGTTTTTTGAGTCAAACCAAGCTCTGAACCAGCGTTTTCTGCTGCTTTTTGAATCAAATCAAGCTCTGAACCAGCGTTTTCTGCAGCTTTTGAGTCAAATCAAGCTCTCAACCAGCGTTTTCTGCTGCTTAGAGTCAAATCAATCTCTGAACCAGCGTTTTCTGCTGCTTTTGAGTCAAATCAAGCTCTGAACCAGCGTTTTCTCCTGCTTGTGAGTCAGATCAATCTCTGAACCAGCGTTTTCTGCTGCTTTTGAGTCAAATCAGGCTCTGAATCAGCGTTTTCTGCTGTTTTTTTTCGTCAAACCAAGCTCTGAACGAGCGTTTTCTGCTGCTTTTTGAATCAAATCAAGCTCTGAACCAGCGTTTTCTGCAGCTTTTGATTCAAATCATGCTCTGAACCAGCATTTTCTGCTGCTTTTGAGTCAAATCAATCTCTGCCAGCGTTTTCTACTGCTTTCTGAGTCAAATCAAGCTCTGAACCAGCGTTTTCTCCTGCTTTTCAGTCAAATCAATCTCTGAGCCAGCGTTTTCTGCTGTTTTTTTAGTCAAACCAAGCTCTCAACCAGCGCTTTCTGCTGTTTTTTTAGTCAAACCAAGCTCTCAACCAGCGTTTTCTGCTGCTTTTGAGTCAAATCAATCTCTGAACCAGCGCTTTCTGCACAAAACTTCGTGCTACTCCTTATCGTTTTTGTATCAGAATGACGTCAGGAAAGGCACCAAGCCAGTTAACCCAGCAAGATCGTGTGCTAGAGCCGACTAACACCGAACAGAGCCATACATCGAACAGACGCTGTCGACGCGGCAGATAGGCACGGAGCTAGGAACTACCCAGCAGATTCGTGTGCCACTGCACTAGCTGGCTCAGGTGTGTCAACAAAAGCACGGAGCTGGGAAAACATGGCAAGAAGTGTGCCAATGCCGACAGAAATGCAGTTTAACGTCGAACAGATGCTGTCGACGTGACAGGAAAGCACGGGAGCTAGGAAGGGACCCAGCAGAGTCGTGTGCCTCCGTCGAAACTGCAGCTCTCCTTAAGAGAGGCTTTCTGTCAAGCAGGGGCTCAACCTTGCAGCAAAAGCACGGAGCTAGGCTAACCTAGCAGGAGCGTGTGCTTTGCCGCAATGGCAGACCTGCGCTCAGAAGCGATTAGATTACACAGATAAGGGACGCCAGCTTGCGCTCGTCCACCCCAGATTTAATAATAGAGCCGGCTATAGAGCTCATTACATTTGCACGATTTTCTCACTAATTAATTGATCAATTCAAAAACCGGAATAAAAAGCACATCTTTGGCCAGAGACAAACAATATATCTTAGCCGTTTCGCGTAAAATTGCAAAACCATTGCAAATTTTGAATCACAAAAACGAGCGGGCCAACATATAGCCGGCCCGTTGTGACGGGGCCGGCAAAAAATAATCTCTCTCTCTCTCTCTCTCTCTCTCTCTCTCTCTCTCTCTCTCTCTCTCTCTCTCTCTCTCTCTCTCTCTCTCTCTCTCTCTCTCTCTCTCTCTCTCTCTCTCTCTCTCTCTCTCTCTCTCTCTCTCTCTCTCTCTCTCTCTCTCTCTCTCTCTCTCTCTCTCTCTCTCTCTCTCTCTCTCTCTCTCTCTCTCTCTCTCTCTCTCTCTCTCTCTCTCTCTCTCTCTCTCTCTCTCTCTCTCTCTCTCTCTCTCTCTCTCTCTCACTCTCTCTCTGTCTCTCTCTCTCTCTCTCTCTCTCTCTCTCTCTCTCTCTCTCTCTCTCTCTCTCTCTCTCTCTCTCTCTCTCTCTCTCTCTCTCTCTCTCTCATACTAATCTAAGCTTGATCGGGAAAATAAAAGGTAGGACTTAAACATTTCATTGTGGGTTTGCACTCACAACATTAAACTACAGCTCTAAAATATAGAATTAGTACATTTTGTAATAAAAACAACGCTATTTCGTTGAATTCGACAATAAAAAGAGATTGTGAAAAATCTTTTGCTGTCATTCGGGAAAATAACCCTAAAATAAGCACCCCTGATTCAGAGACGCCTACAAAACATAAAAGCGGTCACCTTTAACTGAACTCTTAACTGTTCTACGCTGAGTGCTTTGTCTGGACTATCGTACAAACACAACAGGACCACGCGCAGAACGCCAGGAGGAAGAGAGTTCAAATGATCCTCAAGCACACTGTGAACTGTTTCAGTTAATTGCTCGCTAAATAGAATCAAAGGCTTAATTAAGCATTCAATAGTCTGGCACTTAACGCCGTTTATCGTACCGACACCATATATGGTACCGGTACCTACATGTAGGCTAGTGGCAACATATACCGTCACCTCACTCACCATATAGTGACCCGCACCCCGCACTCATCACCCGCATTCGGGGACTGTGATGATACCGTATATGGTGCCCGGTACCATAAACGGCGTCAACATGCATTTCGCGAGAAAGTCAGCTTAGGTGTCGAAGAGAGGAGGCAAGTGGGTTCATCTCACCGACCCGGCTAAAATTTTATGAACATAAACTAGACCACACCACGAGTGATGACGATCGGCGCATATTTGAAGAAAAATAGAAAAAATAGAAATGACTTCAATTTTGTTCTTAAAGGTTCTTCTGGAGATATGGCCATTTAAAGTAAATCTGTACTTATGACTTTCACTCTGCTTTGACCTTCCAAAAGGACTACATCGATTTGAGCCGCTATTGTTGCGTCGGTTCTGAAGATTTACCTAGCAAATCGAAAAACGGCTTCTTTTTACAGTACTTCAAGAGATATGACTGTTTGAACTTTCGCGGCAAATTTGCACCCAAAATCTGCTTTGACCTGTTAGCGGGCTGTCTTCATTAGTACGGGCTTTGTAAGGCCGTTATGCTATGCTGTTCATGCTTTAGTTGATTTTGAGCTCGCTTTTGCTGTTCCACCTCATCTTGCAAAGCTAGACAGTACAAAGTTTGTTTCTGTCCTTTCTGAATCAGCCTCACAGATAGATGTAGTTAGGGGCGTTTTGTGGGGTTCAGCCCCCTAAGCCCGATATTCGGGAACCTCCAGCCGGATTTTGAGGGGTTTCTGGAACATTGAAACCCTATTTTGAATTGAAAAGCCCACTAAAACCCTAATTTGCGACTGAAAACAATCTTGAAACCCTATCTTAGATCTTGGTTGTCAGTTTGTATTTGGGCCCCAAAATTTTTGTACTTTTCAATTCAAAATAAGGTTTCAGGGTTCCAGAAACCACTCAGAATCCGGCTGGGAGTTCCCGAAAATCGGGCAGGTATGAGCTAACTGTGAAGAAAGATCCAGCCTTCCCAAGCTGCTGCGGCTGGAGTTATGGGCGAATATTTGCAAAAAATCGAGGGGTGCATTTCGGGAATTATTGATACATTTCGGAAATATCTCGCTAACCAAGCATGATACGGAAATATTTGAGTAGGGGATTCAAAGTATGTTGAAATAGCTATCGATTGCGGATGCTGTCGGTTTAGAAGTGCGCGAACGGTAAAGCGCATGTGCGCTTAGCTTGTAATCTCTGAATGTCGTTCTGTCTTTGATCATCTGGTGGGACATACAATTTGAACTAGGATTTCCTGTCTCAACGCGGAATATGCTCCTTATGTAGCTACTGTATGCTACGTAAACTACGCCGCTTTACGCAGCGCTTAAAGCTGGAGGGAGGGGAAAATAAAGAAAAAAGAAAAATATTTTTTATCGGATTCAATCAGAGGAATGAGCTGGTTGAGGGAGGAAAGGAATCATTGCATTCGCATAATACACGCAGTCAAAAAAGTCATTTTGTACTTGGAAGGGGCTAAGCTGGCTAACAACTCTTCTTTTTATTATTTTTATTCGTTTCTTCACTTCGGGCGGCTGCAGCAGTTCTTGTTTGGCACCTATGTTCTCGATCTTCGTCGATTAATTTTTTCACTCCGAAAAAAGAATGGCGGAAAATAGCACGGCTATTCTTAATTTCACGAAGACCGGCCTCGAGCGTCTTTTATACGGTAGTTCATGTTCTGTTAATTTGAAATGGTTTTGGATTCAAACTACCCTCTTTTCAGAGACTACAAGCGTAAGTAGAATACGCTTTACACATTTAAATTTCGGTCACCAGAGGTCGAAAAATTGGCCAAAAACGGCTAACGAGCCAAATTTGAGGGGGTGTAGCTCCGGTTCTAGTGGGGTGTTTTTCTTCAAATATGCGCCGAAGGTCATCGCTCGTAGTCTAGCTTATACTCATAAAATTTTAGCCGGATCGGTCACATGAACCACCTGCCCCTTCTAAGCTGATTTTGTGGCGAAATGCATGTTAAGTGCCTGACCGTTCTACATTCTAAGTAAAAATGCAAACAGTAAGTACGTATAATACTGTAGTACCTTTTTTTGAACAAAATTTCGCCATCATTTAGTGTGCAGAGGTCAGCCAGATGAGTGGAGACAATCTGTTGCCACGAGACGCCCCAAAGCCGGCACGGGTCGGGGACAAAACCAAAGATGTTACCGACCATCAGTGGAAATTGGCCCAGTGTCATTGCTGAATGCAAATACACAACCTATGTACGTGCAGACATGGGCTAGCATTTCGGCTGAGGGGTGGTAAATTTCCGTATCCTGAGGGTTGAGGTGATGGTAGTCAAAGTCAAAGTTTACTGGCCTGTTAAGAGCCACATTTTATAAAACCGGGGCAGGACGGCGAACATGAAAAATTCTGACCTATAGTTTTTATTTGATAAATCGATAGGTCTATTATGGTAGAAAATAACACACGAGAAATATTTTCACTGGACTGTCACTAATATGCAAATTAGGGCCAAGAACGTGTTTTTCCAGCCAAATTCGGTGTTGCTTTTATTTCTCCCGCATGCGTTGACGGATCGTGCTGATATTATCAGTAATAATGATAGGTAAATTCGGTGTTGTACCCATAAAATTTGAAGAGGATCGGCCAAGGTTGAGCTCGCAAATTATAATTTTTTGAGTTCTGGTAAAAACTCGAATTTTGCAAAAAAGGTACATAGAAATTTTCGACCAAACTTTCAGTGTAGGTTGCTTAAGTGTCCCTCAAAGTAACCCTCTTTTCCCGTTTGTGGACTTTGTCTGTGTTTCGAGAAATTAGTGTTCGAATTTTCATGCACACGTTGGTAGAAAAAGCAGGAATTTACTTCCAGATTTCGTATGAGCAGACGGATCTTTTAGCGTTCGGTCTCGCTTGAAAGAGCGTGCAATGGCCGATCGATTGGTTGGTCGCCCGCCAGAAACAAACCACTGAGTCGGGTACTGTAAGAGTTTAAAGTGAGCGAGTCGACCACACTGCAATATTTTTCATGTTTTGAGTTTTATCATGTTGTTATCATGACTTTTGCCTCAAATTGGGATTGGAAAGAGTACGTAAACTTTGGAAAAACTCAGCATGCCTCTAGTAAACTATTTTTAGGCAAAAACCATACCAAAAAGGAGAAAATCGCAGTATGCTAACTGAGTCATCTTGTTTTTGGTTAGAAATTACTGTGCATTAAAAATCGATTGTTCTAGTGAAATATGAAAGCCGAATTTCTTTAATTCTTGGACAGGGTAAGCTTGTGTGACACGCTACATACACTCCTTTTCACACTTTAGGAGTTTGCTTTGGTTCAGAGAAATTCGACTCTTATACCTCTTAACAAAAATTGAAACCCCAATCAGAGTGTTGAAAGGAAAACAGTCTTTGAAACTATCTACTAGTACAAGTTTGTCAGAAACGCACAGAAAACTCAAAAGAGCAGTTATGTCATAGGCGTCAAAGAAACGGCCGAAAACTGCTTCCTCTAAAGCAGCAAGGGCCAAAATTCTAAAGCCCTTAAAAGAAAAAATCAAGACCTTACGGCCCAACATGTGAACAAACCGGAACAGCATCAAGTCACCTTGATGAGAATTAGGCGATTCTGAGAATTGAGATTTGTGGTATAATTTAATATCAATTGGTTGTTGCTTGTATTATATTTTTAGGGCAAGACCAATCGTGCTGATTAGACTCTTTGCTTGAGCTATCAAGTGGACTTGTCGCAACCCTGCAGGAGAATTTTCCAGAAATAATCGGCTTTGGCTGTTGAGAAAATTCTATTCTTGTGTACTAATCAGTGTAAATTAGAATGGGACCCTGTTTTACTGCTTATAATAAACCATTGTCCTGTACATTTGCACTAAACTCGGAGGTTTCATACAAAGCTCGGCGTGCCTCTAGCAACCATTTTTCAAAAGCTGACTATACTTGAAGAAAAGCCGCCAAACAAAACCCAAATCTGCCAATGTACAGCGTTTTCGAAAAGGTTCCATATCAATTGAGAGAGCCTTGAGGTGGCCAGCTGTGCGTTTCACATTCAGCTCTTGAATAATGGTTGCTGAGGCGCGCTGAACCTTCTCCAAACTTAGCATTCACTTTCCATTCGGATTTCGAGGCAAAGGTAATGATAAACAACATTACAGAACTCAAAAACATGAGAAAATCGCAGTGTGATCGACTCGCTCATTTTAAACTCTTACAGTACCCGACTCAGTGGTTTGTTTCTGGCCGGCGACCAACCAATCGATCGGCCATTGCGCGGTCTTTCAAGCGAGACCGAACGCTAAAAGATCCGTCTGCTCAAACGAAAGCTGGAAGTAAATTCCGGTTTTTTCTACCAAAGTGTGTATGAAAATTCGAACATTAATTTCTCGAAACAGAGACAAAGTCCACAAACGGGAAAAGAGGGTTTACTTTGAGGGACACTTAAGCAACCTACACTGAAAAGTTTCAGGGTTCGTGCGGCTTTTGTATAGCAAAATTCCCTGACCTTTCCCTGACTTTTCCATGACCAAACTCAAAATTCCCTGACCAACCACGGTGAGGAAACTACAACCAATGTGAGAAAATTTTGAAAAATTGGCTTTGTAAAACGCATTTAAACGGTATTCAGTGAGTAAATTTCCGGTTTAAGTAGTAGTATATAAAGTCAGAAGACCGATATTCAAAAGGGTGTTGTGTAAAGTTCTGACAGGACCGTTTGACTGCGAGATGTTTCTGCTGTTATCAAATTTTTCCCTGACCAGACACCAATTTCCCTGACTTTTCCTTGATTCCCTGACTTTTTTTAAATTCCCTGACTTTTCCATGACTCCCTGACTTTCCAGGTCCCGCACGAACCCTGAGTTTGGTCGAAAATTTCGATGTACCTTTTTTGCAAAATTCTATTTTTTACAGGACCCCAAAATTTTCATCTCATTATAATTTGCTATCTCAACCTTGGCCGATCCTCTTCAAATTTTATGGGTACAACACCCACTATACCTAGCATTATTGCTGAAAATATCAGCCCGATCCATCAACGCATGCGGGAGAAATAGAAGAAATACCGAATTTGGCTGGAAAAACACGTTTTTGGCCCTAATTTGCACACTAGTGACAGCCGCGAGAAAATATTACTCGTGTGTTATTTTCTATCATAGACCTATCGATTTATCAAATAAAAACTATAGGTCAGAATTCTTCATGTTCGCCGGTTAGTAGGGGACCCGCCTCGGTTTTATAAAATGTGGCTCTTAAAAAAACCTTACTTCACTATGCAGCGAAAAACAGGTGCCAGCATAAAACAATACATGTTAAAGATCACAGTTAAAACCGAGTCGAATAACAATAGAAAGGAACTGATTACTGTTTAAGAAACGATCAAACTGCTTATAAGACAACAAAGGGGCGTCAGGAGGTAAAGCGTTCCAAATTTTTGCCGACACAAAGAAAAAAAACGGTAAGCTAAAAAGTCCGATTTTTGACTGAAACTAAGGTTTTTAGGCTTATTTTACGGTAAAATAGGTTAAAATGAGCTATTTTGAGCTCATTTACACCTACAACAGGAAGATTGGCGGCATATACATATGTGCATGGGGTGGCCAGAGGGACGAAAATAAAAATCTACCAAACGTTGTTAGAGCCTGATATAAGGCATACAGATGCGTTTTTAAGCAACAGAAATCAATTTTGGCAACTACGCACCCTACCTCCAGACAACTACACACTAAGCCCGAAATTATCGCACACCAAATTTGTGTTGAAAATCCGGTTTTTTGGACAGTTTTTCTGAAAAACTCATCTTTTAACTAGAAAGTTTTAAATTTAGATGAAATTTTTGAATTTTCCGCAAAAACATTTGAATGAAGAATTGTGTATATAATCCAGCCGTTTAGTCAGTACATTCATTATTTTGTTTGTTTTAACCGGTAAACTTCTTTCATTTGTTGCCGAGACCCGGGATTGAACCGGGGACCTTCAGAAACGAGTGGGTTACGCACATCTTTCAGTAGGTACGAACGTACGTTGATAAGTGATTGGAAGAAGATTGCGAAGTCGGTCCATAAAGTCACAGAAGGAGGTCATTGGCTTCAACTGAACGCTGCGTGCAAACTTTCCATATAAAGAAGGTTCTTTCGAACAATAGCGCAGCCACTAAAACATGAGATTACAATAGGTACAGGAGTTTGAGATATCCCAAAGGAAAAAGAAAAGTTTCGACTTTTTAACACATTCTCGATTGATGTTGATTTGAAAAAGTTTACGTACATTAATTTCATACAACTTGGACAAGCCTGGTCTACCGATCTTGGACAGACAAAATTCCAAGGCTTCGGCAAATAGGTACATAGGGAACGTTACGGGAAATTTAAGCAATATTTGCAGAAACAGCAGCAAAACCAAATAGTATCAGTTTTGGGCCAAGCTGCAGCAGCGGATAAAGTATAAATAAATTGATACAGAAATCATCAATTAGCATATAGGTAGTCGAATTAGGCGATTCCGTCCGCTGCTGCTATTCCAGATGCAAAGGTGCTTTTTCAGGACTTACACTACGTACGATAACATGGCACCCTCGATTATATGGCCAGTTAGCTGTGATCCTAATTATTTTACATGCACACGTCAAATATGGCCCTTGGCTTTCTAGCTATGGCCAACATTCTTTACAGCATGTCCCAAAGTGTTAAGAGCCACATTTTATAAAACCGGGGCGGGTCCCCTAATAACCGGCGAACATGAAAAATTCTGACCTATAGTTTTTATTTGATAAATCGATAGGTCTATGAGAGAAAATAACACACGAGAAATATTTTCACTCGACTGTCATTAATATGCAAATTAGGGCCAAAAACGTGTTTTTCCAGCCAAATTCGGTGTTCCTTTTATTTCTCCCGCATGCGTTGACGGATCGGGCTGATATTTTCAGTAAAAATTCTAGGTATAGTGGGTGTTGTACCTATAAAATATGAAGAGGATCGGCCAAGGTTGAGATCGCAAATTATAAAGAGATGCAAATTTTGGTGTCCTGTAAAAAATCGAATTTTGCAAAAAAAGGTACATCGAAATTTTCGACCAAACTTTCAGTGTAGGTTGCTTAAGTGTCCCTCAAAGTAAACCCTCTTTTCCCGTTTGTGGACTTTGTCTCTGTTTCGAGAAATTGATGTTCGAATTTTCATGCACACGTTGGTAGAAAAAACCGGAATTTACTTCCAGTTTTCGTAAGAGCAGACGGATCTTTTAGGGTTCGCTCTAGCTTGAAAGACCGCGCAATGGCCGATCGATTGGTTGGTCGCCGGCCAGAAACAAACCACTGAGTCGGGTACTGTAAGAGTTTAAAATGAGCGAGTCGATCACATTGCGATTTTCTCATGTTTTTGAGTTCTGTAATGTTGTTTATCATGACTTTTGCCTCGAAATCCGAATGGAAAGTGAATGCTAAGTTTGGAGAAGGTTCAGCGCGCCTCAGCAACCATTAATCAAAGAGCTGAATGTGAAACGCACAGCTGGCCACCTCAAGGCTCTCTCAATTGATAGGGAACCTTTTCGAAAACGCTGTACATTGGCAGATTTGGGTTTTGTTTGACGGCTCTTCTTCAAGTATAGTCAGCTTTTGAAAAATGGTCGTTAAAGGCACGCCGAGCTTTGTATGAAACCTCCGAGTTTAGTGCAAATGTACAAGACAATGGTTTATTATAAGCAGTAAAACAGGGTCCCATTCTAATTTACACTGATTAGTACACAAGAGTAAAATTTTCTCAACAGCCAAAGCCGATTATTTCTTGAAAATTCTCCTGCAGGGTTGCGAGAAGTCTACTTGATAGCTCAAGCAAAGAGTCTAATTAGCACGATTGGTCTTGTGTCACTCATTGCAATAGAGTTAGTCGCTTGGGATGTATTACTCAGGTGATGGTATTTCCGGCGACGCGTAGGCCGCCGGAGGCCCCAAGGGCTCCACTTAAGCCAATTCCTGTTAAAGGTCCTTATGACCTTACAGCTGTTGACATTTTAGGCCCTCTCACTCCCACTACAGAAGGCCACCGCTACATTATTGTATTCACTTGTCATTTCACGAAAAATGCAGAAGCCTTCCCAACTGTAAACACTCTGGCAACTACCTTTGCTGACATCTTTGTAAAAGAGATCGTCTGTCGTCACAGTCCCCCACGTTACCTACTTTCCGATCAAGGACCGCAATTTTTGGCAGAACTAGTGAAACAAGTCTGTAAACTCTTACAAGTAAACAAAATCAATAGTACCCCTTATCACCCAATGACTAACGCAGTTACCGAACGTTTTAATCAAACCTTGTGCCATATGTTAAGTCATTACGTTAACGCTAACCAATCCAACTGGCACGAGATAATTCCTTTTGTTTTATTCGCTTACCGAATAAGTTTCCATGAAACCACCCAATACAGCCCATTCGAACTGCTTTATGGTCGGCAACCCAATGTGCCCTTGGACACAGTTTTAGACACCCCAAATCGACTTTATGTTGACATTCCGGACTATATCACTGACCTTAAATTTAAATTACAAGACGCTTGGAAGATGGCCCACTTTTTCATTGAACGAGCACAAACCAAAAACAAACGTCTCTATGATAAAAAAACTTAACTCTCCAGAAATTTCGAAAGGTGACCGAGTTTTGCGCAAATTAAACCGAGTAGCAGAAGGTCTAAAAGCTAAACTTAATCCTCAACCCTGGCGCGGACCGTATGATGTCACCGATACCACTGAAACCGATGTAGAAATCGACATCGGCACTAGAAGGTTATGGGTCCATCGTAACGACGTAAAAAATTTATTCCTCCGTTTGTGCCACCTTTCAGCGACTCCCCAACTAAGGGCGAGTCATCTGAATCTTTAGAATCCCCGGCCACAAGCGAAGCTTTGCAACAACAAGGAGATCAACAGGTAAGTAACTCCTCTACCGAAATATCAACTCATCATTACAACCTCAGACCTCGCCCCACAACCCTTTCACTCCCTATCGGAATTCTGAGCAAGTTATGTAAATCCACCAAGACTCCCCCAATTCCCCCTTCAGCAGTAGAAATTACCTCCTTAGATACTCTTCCAACCCCTCCCTCTCCTCTAACACAAACCGACATAGAACTTAAAACCTTATCCCCCAGTACTGTATCCCCTGGTTCCCCTAGAATCACTATGGCCACCGAAGAGACCGCTCTTCATCAACTTTCAACCCCCTGTCGATCCAAAAGCCCAACTGAACCCGCCAACACAAAAACCCTTTCACCCTTCGATATTACTATGGGCCTGAAGGAGTTTGACACATCTTGGGAAAATTACCTACCGATCATTGAAGAGCGCTCTCCTACCCCTAGACAACACTACCCCTTTACCCAAACTTATTATAATCAAACGCAATCACCTCCCACTTTTTTACTTGGCCCTGTTGAGAATTTTAGCTACACTATCCCCAAAGTCTCTCAACCAGGGCCTTCCTCATCAGCAATTCCAAAAGAAAACTCTGCTTATAAACCACCCACCCTGCATTCTTTCCTTAAACCCCCGGTTCATAGAGCCCCAAAAATATATCAAGACAGACCCCTTCCCCAGCCGCCCACATCTGACCAACCACCCATCCTACAATATGTACTTCTCGAGGGCTTATCTGAAGCATACGCCCCAATACGGGCCACGCCTAGTTCGGCTGGTCTGGACTTGTCCAGTACTATTGACCTGGAACTTTATCCAGGACAAACCAGCCGTGTTGACCTGGGCGTCGCCCTTAAGCCTCCTAAAGGCCATTACTGCCGTTTAGCCCTACGTTCCTCTCTCACAAAAAACCTCTATTTAAAAGGAGGAGTCATCGACCCAGATTATACGGGACCAGTCGTCGCAGTCCTGCACAATGACTCTAGGCAAATTGTTCCCATTGTGCAGGGCCAGCGAATAGTCCAAGTCATTCGCGAGGCGTTCACTCAGCCCCACATTCAAAAGGTGGAGCAATTCTCACCTTCCCTTAGGGGGGAGGGAGCTTGGGGCTCAACCGGCTGTTGAGCCTTCTTGACAAACAACCCCCCCCAACCAGCCTATTTTATGGTTCCACTTTTTAGCTTATTTCAACAAACATAACCACTGCGCCCCATAAAAGACGCTGGTTGCATAGGATTCACTAACACAGGTTGCACTGGTGATGGGTGTTTCATATATTGATGGGTGTTTCGTATATAACCACCTTTGTTATTATAACGTGCCTCATTTATTGATATTTGACTGCAGTTGTCGGTGGAGGATATATGCATAATTTTGTTCATATTATTAACGAATTTTGATATTTATTGATATTTTGATTATAGTAACTACATGGATTGCAAGCAGTATGACCAGTCTACATCCCTGTAACTTCACTCGCAAAGCAGCAAACAATATTTTTTCCTGTCAGCAATGCTCTGCACCTGTCCTTCTTCTCCAGCCTAACTTTCCAAATCAGCCTCAACCTAATTCGGTATTTCCACTTGGACCATTGCTTTTTCAACTGTAACGAAATTCAACAACAGCTTCATCTATCTCATTTTCCCAAACACCACTTTGTGGTCGAATTTCATTCAATCCCGCTGTGTTGCCACCAGCGCGACTCTCTCAGTTACCCTCTACGAAACCTTTCTTCATCACGCACAACATTCAAGCTTCAATCTACTAACTGTATTGCAACCCCTGTTGAACACTGGACTATAATTCTCAATCTGTTGACGGGACGAAGAACACTCTGTGCCAGTCTCAGAACAACTGTGGAACTGGAGTGCTTGCATTCTGTGATTTTGTGATTTAGTCTTTTTCTTCTGTACCTGTAAGGTTTCGGAGGTATTTGCATGCTTATTGGTGGCGGGACGCCACTTGCTTTTAGGGGGATAGTTGTCACTCATTGCAATAGAGTTAGTCGCTTGGGATGTATTACTCAGGTGATGGTATTTCCGGCGACGTGTAGGTGCTGGTATTTCCGGCGGCCTACGCGTCGCCGGATGTATGACTATATGGCCCGCTATATAAGGGCGTCGTGCGTTTAGTAGTAGAGCTGTTGTTGTAGTAGAGTGTGTGCCGGGAGAGTAAAGTGGTGCTGGAACCTCGCTGGTGCCAATCTCAGCCGCAAGCACGAACCCTGTGCCGCTAATATAACTATACTACTGTCACCCCTAATCCCTCTCTCTCTCTCTCTTATCCCCTAAATTAAAATAACTAAACTAATCCCCCTTTTATAAAAACGGTGACACTTGCCCTAAAAATATAATACAAGCAACAACCAAATAATAATAAATTATACCACAAATCTTAATTCTCAGAATCGCCTAATTCTCATCAAGGTGACTTGATGCTGTTCCGGTTTCTGGTTCACATGTTGGGCCACAAGGTCTTGATATTTTCTTTTAATGGCTTTAGAATTCTGGCCCTTGCTGCTTTAGGGGAAGAAGTTTTCGTCCGTTTCTTTTGACGCCTCATCTGACATAACTACTCTTTTGAGTTTTCTGTGCGTTTCTGACAAACTTGTACTAGCAGATAGTTTCAAAGACTGTTTTCCTTTCTTTCCTTTCTTCCTTCCTGTTTTCTGATTGGGGTTTCAATTTTTGTTAAGAGGAGTAAGAGTCGAATTTCTCTGAACCAAAGCAAACTCCTAAAGTGTGAAAAGGAGTGTATGTAGCGTGTCATACAAGGTTACCCTGTCCAAGAATTATAGAAATTCGGCTTTCATATTTCACGAGAACAATCCATTTTTAATGCACAGTAATTTCTAACCAAAAACAAGATGACCCGAATTTACCTTTACATTTCGTTGGAGCAGACGGATCTGTTAGCTCTGAACCTCATTTTAAAGAACGCGCAAAGGACCAATCGATTGAGTTGTCATCGACCAAAAAGAAATCACTGAGTTGGGTATTCGAAGAGTTTAAGGTGGGCGAGTTCAGTTAGCATACTGCGATTTTCTCCTTTTTTGATATGGTTTTTGCCTCAAAATAGTTTACTAGAGGCATGCTGAGCTTTCTCCAAAGTCTACGTACTCTTTTCAATCCCAATTTGAGGCAAAAGTCATGATAACAACATGATAAAACTCAAAAACATGAGAAAATCGCAGTGTGATCGACTCGCTCATTTTAAACTCTTACAGTACCCGACTCAGTGGCTTGTTTCTGGCCGGCGACCAACCAATCGATCGGCCATTGCGCGGTCTTTCAAGCGAGACCGAACGCTAAAAGATCCGTCTGCTCATACGAAATCTGGAAGTAAATTCCTGCTTTTTCTACCAACGTGTGCATGAAAATTCGAACATTAATTTCTCGAAACACAGACAAAGTCCACAAACGGGAAAAGAGGGTTACTTTGAGGGACACTTAAGCAACCTACACTGAAAGTTTGGTCGAAAATTTCGATGTACCTTTTTTTGCAAAATTCGATTTTTTACCAGAACCCAAAAAAATATAATTTGCAAGCTCAACCTTAGCCGATCCTCTTCAAATTTTATGGGTACAACTCTCAATATACCTATCATTATTACTGAAAATATCAGCCCGATCCGTCAACGCATGCGGGAGAAATAAAAGAAACACCGAATTTGGCTGGAAAAACACGTTTTTGGCCCTAATTTGCATATTAGTGACAGTCGAGTGAAAATATTTCTCGTGTGTTATTTTCTACCATAGACCTATCGATTTATCAAATAAAAACTATAGGTCAGAATTTTTCATGTTCGCCGACCTGCCCCGGTTTTATAAAATGTGGCTCTTAATGTAATTGGCCTTGTTTTCTTGAGCCAATCCCAACGACTCGAACATTTGCATGTATGGGCGTACGTAGGCGTTCTGTCTGAAGTTCATTTACAGAGGCTCGTGTGGGTAAACCTTCGATCCAGCCACCACCTTCACTTCGCGAATGTCATAGTTTTTGAAACGAAACGGGTTTCTATTATAGGCACCATAGTAAGCCGTGCTGTCTACGAAACCGAACACTATTCTGCGTGGTATCTGTCCTTGAAAAAATGAATTGCTTGGTGTACTGCGTCTGCCGGCAGCCACGTGCATGGTGGTAACAGTCGTTCTTCTAATAGGATATTTTGCTGTGTACTTATTCAGAACACTCTCGATGCTCAGTTGTATCGATTGAAGCACCGTCACCTTACGCACATACATTATCATGTCCACAACATGAAGTTTGAAATTTGCTCCCGCCGCATAGGACATCAACGCAAAGCTGTCTGGGTTTCTGAACAGTTCGATTGTCAGTTCGATATTAGGCAGCATTAGTTTGTCAGATTCGAACAGATCGCAGTGCAATTTGGCCATACTTTCCACCACAGCCGCATCATTGTTTTGCGTTGCAATCCATTGTCTGCGCTGCACATGACCTTTGTTTGTAGCCACTTCCAAACCATCCGCATAATTGTGTTCTCGTTCTGGTTCATCTTTTGCATACAACGCCGCTTGCAGCTGACATTTCTTCACCATCTTCATTTTGTATTTGGAATTTTATGTAAATATAATTGCGGTTCAGATCCACAAAATTAGGATTAGCATCTAAGACGAATTTGTAGGGACCGGCAGCTGTGCACGTGTTGATCAAACGAACCGGCTCCCAATGCGACGACTGAATGGACACTTGGGTGGGTAAAATAGTAAACAAGTCCAATTCACTTTTTGTACAGGGTGTTGACTGATGGTCCACCAACTTCGCCATGTTCACTCGTAGTAAATGCCCAACTGATCACGTTTTACCACTCTTTTAGCAGGCGTTTTACGTTTAGTTACTTTTCCACTTTTCACTGGCTCCACGAAACGCAAGGCGCCACCGCTCTGTACCTCTGTTTGTTTGACAATGTGCTTCGCGCCTTTGTTCGCTAGACGTTTAACTGCTGCACCGCTACGTTTGCGCACTGATCAGCCGAGTTCTTTGCCTTCCACTAAATCGCCTGCGATTTGTGCACCAGTAGTCAGTGCTTTACCAATCGACTTTGCAGCAGTTTTTGCAACAGGCAGTATAAATCGAAACAACGATCGAAAAATCGATCCCAAACCGGCTCCTCTTTGATACGGTAATGCTGCGCTAAATCCTCCACCTGTTTGTGCTGCTTGCGTCTGATAATACTGAAGCCACTTTTTACTGTCCAGTGGTACAAATATAGTTCTCATTTTTCGCGTTTAAAATGGAGTTTCACAATACACTTTCCAAACATGTACTCAATGTACTTATTCACATCAGTTTTAATTTCAATCAAAATACTGCTGAACTCTTTGCTGAGCACCTTCACGTAGTGAGGACTAATGAACGAATGAACAACGATGTCACCGTAGCTACCTGATATAGGCACAATGCGTAGCAACTTCTCGCGCGTATCACCGATGATTTGGCCTTCAATAATATTGCAGTACATAAAAATAGATTCAAAACCTCCGCGCGTATCTGGTGGGTACCTAGCCAGTGTATTTTTCACGTGAATTTGCCTATCGAATCCTAACATGTACTGCAACAAACCTGACATGTTTTACAATTTTGGAGTCAATCACTATGCGCACTCGTTTTAGCATTAGGTCTAACTCAAACACCAATCCCACCATCAACTGTTTCAGAAGGCCTTTCTTTTTACTCGTTTTATCCACAGCGCGTTTTTTCTTTAGCTGTTTCAGCACTTTCGTTTGCGCTTTCGCTTTTCTTTCGACAGGATGCAAATGCTTTCGATTTGGCATAGCCTTGATTGCTATTTGATCATTGATACTGGACAATAAGTCTCCGATGTCTTTGTAAAAACCGACGGGAATTTCTAGGCATACATAGCTGTTGTCTGTAAGCAACACCCATATGTGATTGTTGTGCAAACGGCCGCCGTATCGCACGTCTTTATCGTGTACATTGAAAACATCAACCGGCACCATTTTACCGGAGAATTCATCGTTTAAATTGTTCCATGAGTAGGGGTAGTGTATCTCCGTCAATGCTACGTTATATTCACCATGTAATTTTACTGTTTCAGGCAACATAACACGAAAATTTGAAGTACTGTTGCCTATATGAGTGTTGCTCGGCAATGTTATGTAAAATGACTCGGGCGTTTCCATTAAGACTCTGAATTACGCTGTTTCAGTTGAGGATTCGGCACCAAGACACCCAACGAACTGCTTAGGAAGACCGTAAACAGCTTACTGTCCGTGCTCGGAAAGAACGTCAAGTTCACCAGGCTCACAATGATGACAATGTACAAAATTAGAACTTGCGCCACAAATTTAAACATTTCATATCTCTTAACAGTCGCACTGTCGCTGAATATGCTACTGGTTGGTGCCATTGCCGTTTCCATCGGAGTCACCTTTGTGTGAGTGTTTGTAGTAGCGAGTTATCGAGTGGTTGTGTGTGTGTGCATTTGAGAGTGTGTGCGTGTGTGTTGTGTTGTTCAAGACTACTAGTAAAGCCTCCACATTCCTTGCAATACTTATATTTCAGCTGCAAAGGACTAGTGGATCTGACGCTCCTGTCCTGAGATATTGGCTCCCAAAAATCGGTCCGCTTAGCTATGGGACCAAAATTTCAAAATCGAATTTCTCGTTATTTCAGAAAAATGTTGCGTTAAAATTACCTGCAGTTTGGTGTAAAGCATTCTTGGCTCAGACCCATAGAGCATGAGGAAATTGAGGTTAAACAGGTCCCAGTCGCACAATTTTCACACTTTTACTCAGGTGTAAATTTCCAATTCGTGTTTTTCAGCTACTAGTACGTATTCGGACTTAAAAATTTGGGCTTTTACAGTACTTTTGTACTGTTTTAAGAAACGTTTGTCAAATTTTATTTTTGAGAAAAAAAATTTTTTTCGACCCCATTTGCGCCCCCCTAGCTCGTCCGGAACCCCCAACACACACTTTTTTATTTCAGAAAAATGTTGCGCTATCAATTACCTACAGTTTGGTGTAAAGCATTCTGGGCTCAGAAAATATGGCTCACTCAGTCCACAAATACTGCAAAACCCCAAATTTTTAAGTCCGAATTAGTACTATTAAAAAAGTAGCTAAGAACACGAATTGGAAGTTTACAGCTGAGTTACTGTTGCATGCCTTACGCATTAAGCATATCATTACGCAAAGTACGCATTGCATTTCAGAATGCGTATACGCATACGCATACGCATTTGAATTTCATTACGCAATATTATTACGCATTTTCCCAATATTATTTCGCATTTTTATTACGCAATATTATTATTCGTTTGCATATTTTTGCGTAATGAGTATTGGGTCTGAAAAATAGCTGCCTTTTCGAATTTCTTGCAAAAAATTTAGCGTTCAAGTTGTTACCAAATGGTCATTCCTCATGTTTTTAGTGTGAGGTGAGCGTACCAGAACTTTTCTGAGATAATTTGAAGCTTTAACTAAGTTGCATTCACTTATGCATGCATGCATGCAGCTTAGACCAAATGTAAATGAACGCTTGTTACAGATCACAATTTCAAAATCAATTTAATCAAATCGTAATCTATAAATACAGCAAACAACTGCGCTGGCACTAAACCAAAGCCGAAACAGAAGCTAGACAGACAAAGTCTCCAGTTATCACTAAAATAGTATAAGTCACGTCACGTAACACATTTTAAAGTAATTAGTTGAGGTTCCTAGATTTTTCGCTTTGAAAAGCCCTGCCCAAAAAGCATTTTCGTTATCTAACTACAAAATCGGATGACACCACCAAATTCAGGTACATATTTTAAGGTATTGTTTGTTTGTTTGTTTATGAGTTCCACTGTCCTTTCGGACAGCTCAGGACACCCCTCGCTCTTTTCAGAGCCCTTCAATGGGGTAGCCCTGTCTACAAACAACCCTCCCAAACAAACAAAGGTATGTTTAACTATCTAAAGTTTAAATGGATTACAAATTTGTCACAATCTGGAGGTTAAACAAAGTTAGAGGGCCTATGAAGCAGACATCAGATTCGGTCATTTTGATAAGAATCACACATCTAAACGATGTTGCTCAACTATCTTCATCAAACAAATGCCTGGTTTTCACGGAGAACAATTTAACATAAAGTAGAGTCCGTGTCACACCAGTGGTCGCTGACAACGTTGCTGAGCTTATAGTAGAACCAAAACCGTTGCTTCCAGTAAACGTAGAGCAAAACGAAAAGTAGACGTACGGAAAATCGGCCGGTCGCAATTTCATCTGTGCGTATCCGAATGCGTAGTAGTAGCCCCTGGCAGACATCCACACAATTTTCTCTGCGTAAGCCGCACGACAACCATCAGCATACTCACCATTCAGATGAGAATGGAAACAGTTGCTGTACCACCAGCCTCCCTTGAAGCTCTGGGCACAGCTGGCAGCGTAGATGTCATTGTCGACATCTTTGGTGGAAAACTTCAAGCCCCGTTGGTTTCCCAATGAATCGCCTACAACATACGTTCAGTATGGGCAAAAGTAAGAATTTTGCATAGAGTCTATTTTTAGCAATTGAAACAGACAAGGCTCACATTTACATCTTAAGTTTATACAGTCAGGCACTTTACGCCGTTTTATGGTACCGGTACTTAGGGTAGTGGCACCATACATCCTCAACTTGATGCAGACCAGGGAGCAAAAGCTCCCACCGTGTCCCCGAGAGTCGGGGACAACCCGTTGTCCTTCTACAGTATCCAGGTTTCAAAACACAGTATACACATACATGTAGCTGGGTTTTCGGCTGGGGGGGGGGAATTTTTCTGATCCAAAATAGGGTTTCAGGGCTATGCCCAAAAGGGGTTTCAGCGACCTTTTTTTGGTGTCCAAAAGTGGGTTTCAGCGACCTTTTTTGGGCTCAAAACAGGGTTTTGAGGAGTAAAAATGGGGTAAAAATCCTGTCTGAAGTGCAAAAATTCCGTTTGAAACCCTATTTTTGCTGTAAAACGTGGAAAAAACCTTATTTTTAATTTAAAATGTGCAAAAAAAGCTAATTTTGCTTTAAAACGTGCAAAAAAACCCATTTCGTACCATATATGGTACCGACACCCATCGTGATGGGGAGGGGTACCATATTTGGTGCTGGTACGATATATGGTGTAGGTGGTTTATATGGTGCCAGTACTATAAACGACGTAAAAAGTGCCTGGCTGTTATAGGGCACTGGTTTGCCAACTAGGACAATTGCTAAGGTCTATGCTTGTATTGTGAGTATAGGCTATTCTGCATACAGACTGTGTTTACCAGCGAGTCCACCCTCAAAGGCTCCGAGTTCCAGTTGGTAGTGGTTGAGACTGTTCTTCAGTTTGAAGTAACTGTAGCGAGCGGCCAGGTGACAGGAGCGTCCTTTCTCTCTCAGATCCACCAGCAGTCTGTACTCCTTCTGGTTGGTGAAGTAATGAAGTATCTTGTTGCCTGCATACGTGTAGTAACAATTGTCAAAACCAATGCACAAAAATACGGCCCTACCAAGCCAATGTTCCCCGTCTGGGGAGCCGAATCCACTTTCATACTCAGCCCAGTTTCGATAGAAGTCAACACTACCGTCAACGCGTTTTTGGAAAAGCTAAATGAATTTAGGTGCAAAGGCAAACTTTTTATAGCGATGAAAGACACAAAACCGTCCATCCTCCTCCATCGGTGCTCATGTCGCAGTAGACGGACAGATTGCACGGAACGTCCGGGGGCTTTGCCGAACAGTTGGAGAAAAGTTGTATGTGGTAGACGCCGTCAGTTGCCGACGAATTCGACAGCAGAATGTCTGCGCAGTTGGACTTCGTTTTCTTACTAGCTGCAAATCCTAGCTAAGATTTGTTTCATCGAATCGGGAGACGTGGAAAAGGTAAACGATAGAGTACGAACAATACCTGAAAAACCCAATGCCCAATACGTGTGACCCCCAATACCCAAAAATTGCATTTCTGTGAACAGGTACATTCCAGTTGATGCAGGCAGGATCTTTTGCGCTGCGATCAAAATTTGGAAGAAGCTTGGTTGCGCCCTGCCCAACCAGGGCGAGAAAATTTTGGAAAAAAGAGCCTTTGAGAAAGCGTTTAAAAACATTCTGAGTGTAAAATTCTTTTAATAACTTTTAATATAAAGGTGTGCCACCCCTATAGCCCTTGGTACATATGTAAGTACGTACGGTACGGTTCTGGTACATTCATCTATACCCCAATGCACAACACCTCAAAAACACCCCCAATACCAGTTCGCAGTCTAGAAACGACACAAGAAAAACAAGACAGAAAAACCTACCCTCTTGGCAGCCAGAATCCTTCCTACATTCTGCAAACAAGTTCCGTCTGATTAGCAATAGTGCAGGCAGCAGTGGTGTTTACCGTGATCGAAATTCTCGAAAACTTCGTATCCAGCAACTGGCAGTAGTTGCATGTCGGAGACAGCCGTCTTGTACAATCTGCAGTCACCGTCAGCTGGGCGATAGGAGAAACTGACGCATTTGCTGAACAGATCGCAGCGACGTGCACACGACAGCACGCTGCTTACAGTTTCAGTAGACAGCACATCTCGCAGATGCTGCTCTCTGTGACCTTTGACCTGTAGTTGGTAGTGACCGAAGCCTGGTGGACAGAACAAACAATGACCAGACATAAACCGTTAGAAAGAACTTGCCTTCCGACGTTCCAGTCAAAGTGGATAAAATGGAAACAAAGCAGAACTGCCACCACCAGACCATCGGTGGTAGCTGTAGAGAGTTTATTAATATTATACTATTTAGGACAAGTATAGCAGCGGACAATTGAGACTGAAACCAATTGGCCAGTTATCTAGCTAATAATCAATATCACTAAGCAATCACATTATCAAATGCAGTTGTAGTCAAGCTAGCTGTCAATACAACACGATTAACATTACCCGGTTTAGTTAGCACTTTCGACAAACTACATCTAACCTAGACCTACCTAACAAACCAAAAGACTTTTAAGACTAAAATTTGCACTAACTAGAAACTAAATATGCTGACTCTAAATTGACCACTACTTTGAAGCCTCCACGTCGCAGCCTTATAATCATACGTACTACATGTACTAGGAGTTTGGGGTTACCCCTTAACTGAAAAGGTTAACCGCTCACCGCCGCCCTCGAGAAAAAATCCAAATACAAGGTAGCGTCTGCCGAACAAATTGGCTCAGGAATCACCAATTATTATCACTTCTTATAAATGTCGCGTCTTGGCCACGGTTACTTTACGCTATCCGTGTGTCACGGCGGCCCCGACATCCGTGAGAGCGGTTGTTTGTGGGTTCGAAACCGGAAGAAGCGACTGGAAGTAGTCGACGTAAAGCCCAACCCAGACCACCGAAAGCCGGTGATGGCCAGTAGGTAAATGGGAACCGAACCGGCGCTGCGTTGCACCTGGTGGCAGGCAAAGGGGAGGGTTGTTTGTAGACAGGGCTTCCCCATTGAAGGGCTCTGAAGAGAACGATCGGTGTCCGGAGCCGTCCGAAAGGACAGTGGACCTCAAAAACAAACAAACAACAAACGAACATCTTAAAATTCGCTTGGAAGAGCTTTGGTAACCGAATTAAGCGTTTGTCCTGCTGATATTTAGATATTTAAGGTAAATGCGTGTGTTAAAGGTCGTTTCTGTAATTTTTGCTTGTTTTTGTTGGCTCTAAAACTCAATTTGGCTGCTTATAGTCATGTTGGCTCGATCGAACCTTCACTGAATCCTTACAAGAAGAATAGGATCATTAGAATAAGAATAGAAGGACAAATTGCCAGTTGCCACCGCATGACAAATAACTCAAACTAGCACATGCGACAGTTTTTCAATTGCTAGTATATGTACTGTATAGTGCTGTTACCGGGTGTGCCAAAAAAACAACCCAGCAGATTTTTTGCTGTAGCAACCGCAAATCTCAACCGATTTGAATGAAACCTTTTTTAAATGAAAGATAAATAAATCCTTGAAAGATTGATGTACCGTTTTTTAAGATAGCCTTCTTAGTTCCTGAGATATTTGTCCTCAAGGTCAAAACTGAGATTTTGACAATGAACAAGAGTGGTAAAGAACAACCCAGCAGATTTTTTACTTTTGCAACCATGAATCTGAACCGATTTGAAAGAACCCTTTCATGAATGAAAGACTGATAAATTCTTCAAAGATTGGTGCAATTTTTATTGAGATTCACAGTTTTGTTCTTGAGATATTTGCCTTCTAAGCAGGGATGCCTACCATACCAAAATTGTACTAGTACTAAAATCAAACTTTGAATTTAGTACTAGTACCATACCAAACCAAATTCAAAACAGCTCCTTCTATACTATACCATACCATACCAAAATCAAACGCCTTTAGCAGATAATTTTAGTACTAGAATTTTGATTTTGGTATGGCGTTTTCATTTTAGTACTAGCTTGTTGGCTATATTTATAACACTTTTCAAATGCGTCAAAATACATTCCCAATCCTTTCTGCATGTTTTGATTCGAAAAAAGCTAAAGAAAGGTGGATTAAGCATAATTTCCAAAGGCTTCTATGACATTATCACAGCAAACTACCACTACTGTACCAAATTCATACCAAATTCATACCAACCAAATTCAAACTGAATTAGCTAGTACTATACCATACCATATCGAATTCAAAGCGCCAAGTTTATACTATACCATACCATACCAAATTCAAAGTTTGAATTTGGTAGGCATCCCTGTCTAAGTCGAAACAGATTTTGGCAAAGAACAAGAGCGATTCCGTTGCATTGCATAATAAAGCAGATTCCTACTGCTGGGGCTAATGATAGTTTACTGTTGAAGTAAACCGAGTTTCTGTGTCACCTGTAAAGCCTCCAAGAGCCCTTAGCAGTAGCAGGAATCCGTTTTATTACGAAGTGCAGAATAATAAAAAATCCCTCTTGTTCACTGCCAAAATCACTGTTTTGATTTTGAGAGCCAATATCTCAGGAACTAAGCAGAGTATATTAATGAAAACTTCAGCAATCTTTTAAGAATTTATTTATCTTTCATTTAAAAAAGGATTCATTCAAATCGGTTGAAACTTGCGGTTGCTACAGCGAAAAATCTGCTGGGTTGTTTTTTTTGGCACACCCTGTGGTACCCGGGTACTACCTATATACTGTATGGCACTCTACAAATCTGCTCTATATTAAGCAACTAACAATAGTATGTAAAATTTCTTGCTAAAATTACGGTCTACTTGACAAAAATAGGTTCTTTACTTACATCAGAACCTCTCTCTATGATTGCATTATCTACTGTTTTTGTTCACACAAACAATGTTAATCACCAAAAATCCTATACTGTTCCGACATTTTGTATTAATAACTGCTCACTGTAGAATAAAAATCTGTCTCCATTTGTAGTACCCCGGGTACTATAAATGGCACTAAGCATACATGTAACAGGGGGGTCTGGGGGGTCTGCCCCCCACCCGACTTAGCCCAGACCCCCCCCCCCCGGATGGGGACCCCACGAGACGATTTTACCGACCCCCCCTCCGATTTTTCTGGAAAGTAAATTTTCGAGCAAATTTTTGCAATTTTTTACAATTTCACACACAAAAATTGCCAAAATCGCCTGCAAAACAGCACTTTTTAGCTGTATTTCAGCCCAAATTAGCGATTTTTGGCAATTTTTAGCCAAAAAATTGCGATTTTTTCGATTTTTGAGCGTTTTTTAGTGCCCACCCCCTCCCCCAAAATTGTGGCTCAGACCCCCCCGGCCGGCGCCAGACCCCCCAACCCCCCTCCCCCCATCGGCGGATGACCTGTTACATGTATGGCACTAAGTGCCGTTTATAGTACCCGGAGCACTAATAAACAGCACTATACGGTAGGTGGTAGAAATGTCTTTCTTTCCCCATCGTTATCGTTGTAAGAAATTTAGAAGAATAACGTACTCTTTCAGTGGCGTACCAATAATTTTCAGTACTTCGCAAATTCGGGAGTAAAATTTCAAGGAAGTCAGGTTTGGTTTGGTTTCAGCACAACTAGACGAAAAAATAGACGTACTGGAAAGTATTCTGAGCATAAAATTAACAGAAATTTGCAGTTTTATAGTTTAAAGGCTTGGTTGGGCTTCTGTCCGACAAGGATAAGAAAATTTTGAAAAATTAGCCTTTAAAAAGGCATTTAAACGCATTCTGAGCATAAAATAGACAGTTTTAGTGCATAATTTTTGTCGTTTCTCTTACTTTTGATCAATTTTTTCTTCCTGCGTACACCAGAAAGGGGGTGTACCCATCTTACCTTACCACTCCTAGGTACGCTACTGCTAAAAGTACTGTAGGTAGAGGCACACTTCAAATACTGCATATTATGCAGGCATACAGTCAGATTCATTGTATACCTACTGTATATAAACGCTTTTAGACGTGTTTTCGTGTTAATAGTGCTAAACATGGGTAGAACGCATCAGTCAAATATTTGCATATCACTCCACTCCGTTCGTTTGTGTTGTGTGGTGTGCGTTCGATCGCCTCTCTTGTCTTGAGTAAGCGCTCCTTTCCAGTGCACACGATGGGTTGCACTATCCGACTTAAAAGTAACAGCTTCTTTTTTGCCTCTTGTGTCCAAAAAAGTTCTGATTCCCAAGCAGTGTTGCCACTTGCCAGGTGTAGTATAATAATACTACCAGTAGTATAATTGACCTTAGAAAAGTATCGAAAAATCAGCTATAGTATATAGTATAATCTTAGGTTTTGTAGTATAAAATGTAGTATAATTCAATTCAGGCTATATGTTTCCTATTTTTTGAGAAAATCGCCTTGCTGCCTGTATTCCATAAAAGTTTTCTGTCCTTTGAAAACCTTCGATCTGACAGTTCTAGACATACAAACATGTACATGTTAACAGGGGTCTGGGGGCCTGCCCCCACCCGACTTAGGCCAGACCCCGCGCACCCGAGACGATTTTTCCGACCCCCTCCCGATTTTTGTCCCAAGTAATTTTTTTGCAAATTTTTGCACTTTTTTTGCAATTTCAGACACAAAAATTGCCAAAATCGCCTGTAAAACAGCACTTTTTCAGCTGTATTTGTGCCCAAATTAGCGATTTTTGACGATTTTTAGCCGAAAAGTTGCGATTTTTTGCGATTTTACACACAAAGGTTCCCCTATTTTGGCATCTCTATTTGAATTTTCAACCAATTTGGTCAAAATTTGCGGAAATGGCAGCAAAAGATAGAAATATTAGCATATTTTTGGGACACCCTGTATTATACATTCCAAATTTGTCTTGCTTATATGTACAGACAGTAGGCTCCCACTGCTTTTGCTGGCCTTTTATGTTATGTTAACTACGTTTTCCGACACTTATACAGTCATGTCTCGTTAATCCGGACCTCGTTAATCCGGATATTCGAATTCCGGACAAGATTAGGCGAGGTCCCAACTTTCCCCCATGTTATATGACTCGTTAATCCGGACGCAAGATTTTGGGTCCCAACTTCGAAATTTGTATGGTAAAGTGATTCGTTAATCCGGATTTGGTTAATTTGGACAAAATCCATGCGCAATTTTTCAATTCAGGTGTGAATTTTCAATTGAATAATGCTTTTCGTTGAGTCAGAATGTAATTGTTTTTTGCGTTTTTAGGAGCTACAATCAGCTGAAATAAGTTTTTGAGTTTTAATTAGGAGGTACAGCTGCAGAATCTGATATACAACTATCAAAAGCTGTCATTTAGGCCTTTGACCCGAGAAACAGTGTTTAGCTTTGATTCGTTAATCCGGAAATTCGCTAATCCGGACAAAATTGGCCGGTCCCAACTTGTCCGGATTAACGAGACATCACTGTATTTACATGTTGCTGTTAAAAGAGTTGGTGGGATAGGCCACCTTGTGTTTCCATTGTTATGTTAATAATAGTAGTTTAGTCTGTTTCAGACATGCCGCGTAAAAGCCGGCGCTACCTATGGACTTGGATAGCTAGCGTTAGTCTAGTTCTATGGATGTTTTTCATGCACAGAGTAAGTTTAACCTAATTAGTTCTAGGGCACCTCTAACCTCAACCTGCAGGGACGCCTATCCAATTCAGAGTTTGAATTTGATATGGTATGGTTTAGAGTTAGCGGTGCTTTGTTCAGATAATGTCACAGAAGCCCATGGAAACCACTTCAATCCATCTTGCGTGGGTCGTGGGTGGTTTCGCTGCAGAAAGTGTGTAAAACATATTTCGACGCCTTCTAGAATATGCTGAAAATAGAATGAACGACTGAATGGAATTTGGTAGAGTAATGGTTATGGCACTAATTCAAAAATTGGTTCTAGTAATGAATACTATTTTAGGTTTACGAGGTTTAAGAATACTATTTTAGGTTTAAGAGGTTTACAGGTTAGACCAGAGAATGCATCCCTAATAACCCCTTGATACCTACCTTTTTGGCTGATGTCTTTTTACTTTTTCGGGGGCGTGATGTCAGCCGCGTCCCAAAATTTTTTTTCCAAATGTCGACCTCCCGGAGACATCCGCCGTATTTTTAGGGGAAAGGACGCCATACCGGCTGACGGCATTTTTGAGGAAGTACGTCAGCACCTGTCGGTGGTCCCCGACAGAAAAGGGACGATAGACATCCTAAATGGAGATGTAGGTACAGGGGACGTATTCACAGAGTATGTTTGAAAAAAATGACCAACCCTAAATGGTCGAAATTATATTTATGGCCCAGCTGGACAACTGTGAATGCTTAAAATTTATCTCGAATGATGTTTGACTGAATTGCTAAATGACAAGTAAAATTTTATTGAGATGTATTCTATCAAAAAGCTTTTTTCTGTGATGTGATGGATTTTAGCCAAGCTTCTGTCAGAGACAAATTCAATTCATTGCTTGTTCTGCGCACCGTTAACGCTGGCATGGAGCTAGAGGGGAATATCAACTTTGGTTGCCGACAGCAAGCGGTATGCTTTCTAAACACTGACCGCCGGTCGACTGGATAAACTAAAAAATGCGCTACTGCTTTTCTAAACACTGACCGGTGGTGGACTGTTTGCCCAATAAAAGTGCCTTTCTAATACTGGTTCAATACGAGTTCATCCATGTGTACTGTAGGGCCAAACAGCGAGTTCGAAACTGCAATTGTATGTAGCTAAAAACAGTTGCTGTTTCCAATGTCCCCTAGAGACGTGTCACATCTCCTAGCTCTAGGGATGTCCATCCCAAAAGGGATCTGATGCAGAAATAATTTTTTTGGGAACTCTTTCTCTACCAGCGTCAAAAGGATGTCCGACATCCTAATCGCGGTTGAACACGACCGGTCTACGCCCTCGGGGCATCCGCCGTCGAGGGCTTCGACCAAAAATGCTGATGTCAAAAACGCGGTCGGCGTCCTAGGCCCGAGGACGAAGACCGTCGTAAAAGCGACATGGTAGGTATCAAGGGGATAAACTGTCGATTTTAGATTCAGGTTCAGTCCAATAAACAAAGGCCGAAATATCTTTGGGAGGAGGAAACAGAATCAAAAAGTTATTCCTTTGTAAGAAAAGCGCCTAAAAGACCAGAAACTCGGCCTACCTGCAACCAAACCTATCCAAAGGAACCGAAAGTTAATGAACAGGTCATATCACGGACTGGCATACCAAACACAGACAATACGATGCCATTCTTTTATTTTTAGACAGAAGAGCTGTTGAAGCATTTGGCTGGGAATGGTCCATATCTCCCACTCGACGCTCCAATGCCGACTCACCACTTCGCAGCTAAGCAGAAGCTCAAAGTCTTTGTAGTGCCTCATACGCATGTTGATCCCGGTGGGTGAAATGTTCATGCAATTTGCTTCCTTAGGCCACAGGTCATCCGCCGAACGGGGGGTTGGGCACTAAAAACCCCCAAAGGTCGCTAAGTAAGTAAAAAGTGCTGTTTTACAAGCGATTTTACCAATTTTAGTGTCTGCAATTCTAAAAAATCACAAAAGGTTGCGGAAGAAATTACTAACCAGAAAAATCGGAGGGGGTTGGAAAAATCGTCTCGGGGAGGGGGCAATCAGGGTGAGATCCCGGACCCCCTGTTGTATGTATGCATGCTTCAGGTTGGCTGAAAACATTTGATGCGTATTCTAACCTCACCGACAATATTCTGAACGCCATGACGGAGTTTATGCCCAGCCATCCAAAGATGACTTTTATTTGGACCGAAGTTTAGCTTCTTCTCTGTTTGGTGGAAATACGCAAGTCAGGAAAAGAAGGACATTGTGAAAAAGTAGGTTAGGTTTGTTTAATTGCGCTTGCGCCTTACCTCCGTGTTTCTCCAATCCTTTGAGAAAGTACGTATTTGAGAGCGTGTCATAACACAAATCAACGGACCGGTGTTGTTTGGTATTTCAGTTTGATCAAAGGCGGCAGACTAGAGATGTGCAGCGGAGCCTGGGTGATGACTGACGAGGCCAATCCTTACTTCCCGGCCACCGTTGACAACATTATTGAAGGGCAGCAGTTTCTCTTCAAAGAATTGGGTGACTGTTTTGCATATGCTGTCACAGTGCATGTACAGTACACAGTCAGATACAGTTAAGAGTCCGGGAGGGTTTGGGGTAGGGGTATCGCCCAGGGAGAGGCTCCAACATTTGAGCAAGCTCCAAAACGTCTGGAATTGCGTTTTTGCACGTTTTATGTGATAATCAGGCTAAAATGTGATAACCTTGGTAGGGCGGCTGATCTGTTTAACTTAAGTCTCGCTAATGCTTAAATTAAACCCTGATTCTAAACCTGAGCCTAATACTAAGCACAAGCGTAAATCTAAATCGGTAATTGCGGTGTGGGGCGATACAGTCCCGGTACGAAGTTTTAGGCAACTTTTGCAAGGGTGTGAATTTGTGTAAAATACGGTCGCGTATTACGGTAGTCACCGATTTTCAGGAAAACATCCGTTAATTACCGGGCTTCTGATAGATTTTCATGCTATAACTATGAGTGACCCCCAAACTCCTGGAGTACATAAATTGCACATTCAGAGATTTGTTGGCATATTGTATTGGCTCTTGATGTACGTTAGCCAAGCCACCCCTACTACATACCTATCAAGTTTCTTTTTTAAGAGCCATTTTATATAAGAGCGGTACGATGGGCGGCGGACGGCCAAATCTGACCCCCACTTTTTATTCGCTCATTTGAAAGTCCTACACATGGAATGTTTGAAACCGAAGTATCTCCAGGATTTACCCACCACTGGGCTAGAGAAGTGGGAAAACGCCAGGGGCACGATTTTCGGGCGTTTACGGAAATGGTCATTTCTGTTGAACCACTTGGCCTAGAGGGCCCAAACTTTAAACATTTGTAGAGGAAGTGTTGTGCTATCATAACTGTTGTTTGTAGCCGCCTAGCCTTCTCCATAATCTAGAATCGACGCTTCAAACTGGAGGTGCTCAAATCAGTTTTTCGGCTACTGTCGCTACAAGACACGAAAGTTTTCAATTTCCTTTTGCACACTATTTGGACTAACCATTGGCTATTTATCGCACACAAAATTTTTTTTGGCAAAGATCGCATTTTGCGAAAAAAATGAAATTTTCGTTTTTTTGCAGAATATCTGGTATTTTGCTGTTTTTTGGCACAATCTAGTTGTGCTAGCCTATTTTTCGATGAAAAAATCGATTCCGCATGCCAAAATTAGGTATAGACAATGTTTTGCTTGTAATTAGAAAAAAACCAATTTTTTTTGTTTTTACTACTTGATGTGATAGTTTCGATTTTCTGCGTAATATAGTTGTTCTAGACTATTTTGTAGTGCAGAAATCGATTCTGCATGTCAAAATTACTTAGAGCCAATGATTTTCTTGTAATTTTGTTATCAGTTTATAATAAATAGAATTGACGCTCCTGTTGACATACTCGGGCAGGCCCAACCAGTTACTTTCAAAATTTTACACCCCCACCCCTTTCCGAAATCCTGGATACGCCACTGCAAACATAGCAATCTGGGTTTCAGATTCCGCAATTCGAGTATGTCAGCAGGAGCGCCAATTCTATTTATTATAAACTGATAACAAAATTACAAGAAAATCATTGGCTCTAAGTAATTTTGACATGCAGAATCGATTTCTGCACTACAAAATAGTCTAGAACAACTATATTACGCAGAAAATCGAAACTATCACATTAAGTAGTAAAAACAAAAAAAATTGGTTTTTTTCCAATTACAAGCAAAACATTGTCTATACCTAATTTTGGCATGCGGAATCGATTTTTCCATCGAAAAATAGGCTAGCACAACTAGATTGTGCCAAAAACCAGCAAAATACCAGATATTCTGCAAAAAAACGAAAATTTCATTTTTTTCGCAAAATACGATCTTTGCCAAAAAAAATTTTGTGTGCGATAAATAGCCAATGGTTAGTCCAAATAGTGTGCAAAAGGAAATTGAAAACTTTCGTGTCTTGTAGCGACAGTAGCCGAAAAACTGATTTAAGCACCTCCAGTTTGGAGTGTCGATTCTAGATTATGGAGTAGGCTAGGCGGCTACAAACAACAGTTATGGTAGCACAACACTTCCTCTACAAATGTTTAAAGTTTGGGCCCTCTAGGCTTAGTGGCTCATGAGAAATGACCATTTCCGTAAACGCCCGAAAATCGTGCCCTGGGCGTTTTCCCACTTTTCTAGCCCAGTAGTGGGTAAATCCCGGAGATACTTCGGTTTCAAACATTCCATGTGTAGGACTTTCAAATGAGCGAATAAAAAGTGGGGGTCAGATTTGGCCGTCCGCCGCCCTCCAGAAGAAAACCGTACCGCTCTTATATAAAATTGGCTCTTAACTCCTACCAGCAGACGCTACTCCTCAGAGAGTAGCATTATCAATCGTCAAATGGTTCATCAGGGAATGGTGCACTACTATTCATCAGTTTGATGAATAGTTAAAAATTTTTTGATGAATTGATTCCTCAAAACGCGGGAAACAATGCTGAAGAATAGGCTGATGAAACATTTCTTCAGTTGATCACTGTTTGAAGAATCATTCGTACTGCAAACTGATGATGGTTCATACGAAACATATCATCATGCAAATATGAACCATTGATGAATTCTGTGGTCTGTTGGAATGAGTTATCGGAAACGAAATTGCAATGGTTGTTCAGGAATGGTGCCCAAGGTAATGTGGTCTGTGGACCCATTCGGTCACGGCGCCACGGTGCCTTATCTGTTCTCTGAGGCGGGCCTGCAGAAACTAGTGATCAACAGGATAAACCAGGCGACCAAGCTGCACTTGCATGAGCGGAAGTCGATTCCGTTCATTTGGAGACAGGTGTGGGACAGTGGGGGAGCCTCGGACGTGTTCACTTACCTTCTGCCTTACGCACAGTACGACGTTCCAAGCAGTTGTGGTCCCGACTACTCGGTCTGCTGCCAGTTCGACTTCAAACGTCTCACTCACTTCGGTTGCGTTGGACCGACGCCGGAGGAAATTACCTCCGAAAATGTAGCTAAGAAGTATGTGTAAGCTTTGCTTTTTAAACTTGCTTTGCTCCCGGACCGGACAGGAAATTGATTTTAAACTAAAAATTAGTGATTTCTGAACCAGTTTGTTAGTATTTGAACCGCTACTACTATGTAGTACTTCAATTTTCGTTTTCGGGGTGCCTATCGTGAGTGTGGGCACATTTCTACGTCTGATTTATTGACTTTCAGAGCAGAAATGCTGTTCAGCCAGTACAAGAATATGTCGTCCATTTTTCGTGTTCCTGTTGTTTTGTCAATGTTGGGAGATGACTTCCGTTATGACATGGAAGAAGAGTGGTACCAGCAGCATGACAACTACATGGCTCTCTTCGACTACATGAACAGCAGAAAGGATTGGAATATCGGTCTGTCTCCATATACTGTAGAGGTCCAACACTTTTACGAGTTTATATTTTTACTCACAGAACACACAGAATTGTAGCCACAACATGTCTGTAATAAATCCTGAAAATTTGAGCCAAATCGATATAGAACTGACTAAAAACGAGCCGTTTGAGTAGTGGTCGAAAAGGGCATACATGTAACAGGGGGTCTGGTCTGCCCCCCACCCGACTTAGGCCAGACACCCCCCCCCGGATGGGGACCCCCCGAGACGATTTTGCCGACCCCTCCCTCCGATTTTTCTGGCAAGTAAATTTTTGAGCAAATTATTGCGATTTTTTTAACAATTTCAGACACAAAAATTGCCAAAATCGCCTGCAAAACGGCGCTTTTTAGCTTTATTTCAGCATAAATAAGCGATTTTTTCGATTTTCGAGCGTTTTTAGTGCCCAATCCCCCTCCCAAAATTTTGGCTCAGACCCTCCGGCCCCGGCCGGCGCCAGACCCCCACCCCCTCCCTCTTCGGCGGATGACCTGTTACATGTATGGAAACGGGGTAGACATTTTGGCCTATACTGCATGTTCCACAGATGAACTCGGTTCGGGCTCATTTTGGATGCTGCGAATTTTGCTCGGCCGAAACCAACTGTCGAATTCTGTTATGCATTTTGCAATAGAGGGTCCTCATTTTTAGAAGTTCGCTTCGGAACGCTTTCCGAATACTTCAGTGCAGTAGAACAACAGTTGCCGAAGAATAATATTCCTCTATTGAGTGGTGACTTCTTTCCCTACAGCGATCCTTCTGCCGATGTCTGGACCGGTTACTTTTCTACAAGACCCTTCTACAAGCGGCAAGAACGACTGTTGCAGGTTCGATTCTGCTTCTCTTCATCAGGTCTGTCTGTCTGTCTTTGCTTTAGCACCATCTGAGAGCAGCCGATATAATCTCAGCGTGGGCTTTCGCCTCAGCTGCAGATCCAGTGTCTGAGGAGCGAAAGGAGAAAATCGTGGACAAATTGACTGAAGCCAGAAGGAACTTGGATTTGTTTCAGCATCATGACGCTATTACAGGAACCAGTAAGCAGCATGTACACAAGGATTATGGCAAAAGGTGAGTGGATGTGAAGGTTTCCAGTTAAAGTTCTATGTTGCTTTTGCTTTTCAGATTGTTCAAATCAATACATCAAATGTCAGCTGTGACTTGTGAGTGTGCTCAGGCAATACTGAGTGACGCTTCCAAACGCGTCAATTTGTCCATGGTTTGTTTGTTTGTTTCTTTGTTCGTGTATTCTTGGCCTGGTTGGGTCAGACGTGGGCAAGGGGGTGAGGGGGTTTGACCACTCTCATGCTCCGACCTACCCCCTTAATAGGCCGTCGCTACCCCTCGCAGGATTTGAAAATTTACTATCTGCTTACACTCAGGCGCTTAACGTCATAATACATGGTAATGGTACCTCATCTTCATGCTCTGTGGTGGTACCGGAACCATAAGGTACAAAATTTCAAGGTATTGGTATCATATACCTGTGGTTCCGCCACAGAGCCCGGAAGGTAGGGTACCATGTGGTTCTATTATCTTATACTGTGTGACGTTAAGAGGCTCACTGTCTTATTTTTCAGAACGAACTTGCTCCTGCGTTCAATGCATTGGAGCTGAAGAAACCACTGAATCTTAAAGAAAATAGGGCAATGTAATAATACTTATTGTTGCAATGGAACATAGTTGCCAATTTTCCAGAAACATAGTCGTCTTCAATTCCCTGCCTCATTCCCAGGCCAGTCCAATTCGGGTACGATTGAAGACTCCGAGAGTCAAAGTGAACTCAGCCGACCAAAAATCGATCAAGGCTCAGGTCAATCCTGTTTTCGAGTACAACGGAGACATCAAGAAAGATATCTTCGAGGTTTGGAAAGAATACGTAGACAGTTTGTTTTGCATTTATTCATGCGTGATCTCTCCTATTTCAGCTGGTCTTTATCGCTCAACTGAAGCCACTGAGTCTGTCACCGTTTACATTGGTTTACAGCGTGCAACAGCCGGACTCAACTGTGATGGCAGAAGTGGGTGTAGGGCAGGATTCTGTCAAACGACCGATTCCGAAGTATGATATTGGCGGCGAGACTAGGCATCTAAAATTTCCTTGCTCAGGGCTTATCCAGCCATTCAGTTGGCTAAAGTAGATCATAACGGAAGTGCAGAGAACCTCGTGATGCAGACCTCTCAACTGAAAACTGAACATGATGTGGAGAACGGCCTGTTGAAGGTAAATCACCCACTGTCAAATGTTCTAACTTTTACATTCTTTCCAGTTTCAGAGAATAATAAGCAAGGAGCTAGGCACTCAAGCGGTGAATGTTAGCTTTTGGTCTTACAAAGAAACCAACAGTGGTGCGTACATATTTGCTCCAGAGAAGTCAGCGAAGGTATGACAGGACCAAAAATGAGTGTAGTACTGATTGCCCCTACATAAAGCATACACGTTTCATCAAAACACTATCCTTCAGATTTTTTACTGAACCAACCGTAAATCTCAACCGATTTGAATGAAGTTCTTGTAGATTGAAATTTTTATTAAGATACTTTGCTTAGTTCCTCAGATACAGTGTTGGCCACAAAAACGACCACCTGGCCTTGTTTCAATTATTCTGATGGATATGGCCGCCATTCCGTCTATTTTCAACGGAATCAGAAGATTTTTGCCACGATTATTCTTATTTGTCCAAAGTTTGTTTTGGGCAAGTCCTAGCCTGCAGCCTTCTGTAGCTATGAGTTTATGCTCAACTGATACGAATTTTCAGATGTCAAATTTGAACGTACATATCTCACGAGCCCTCCATCCAATCTTTCGAAATTTTGCAGGTTGACCAATCTATATATAGCCGTAAAACCCTGAAGTGGTCAGCTTCTTAGCACGACTTGTTAAAATCTGGCGGATTTTTACTTTCAGTGAAGGTTAAAAATTAGCCTTGATGAAAATATGAGCCTGGTACCCTCCGAACATAAACTCTGAACTCTGATTTTTTCAATGAAAAAAAGCGATTTCTATTATTCTGTTGCACTTCATAATAAAACAGATTGCTATGTACTGCTGAGGGCTAACGTAACGCTGATTTACTGGAGATGGGTAAGTCCTCAGGCTCTGAAATATCCTGAGGCAGACTCCACCTACCATCAAAATATTTTGCACGAATTCGTGCGTAGAAAAACATGATAAGAGTAAGCCTAGATAGGATGGAAATAGCTCAAAATAGCTAAAAAATTTCTCAAAAATATGCCTTGATGTTAACCACCAATCTGACTTTTTAGGGTAGGGAAGACCCACAGCCCCTCCTCGGCTATCGCTACCACCCTCAGAAAAAAGATTTGAAAATTCTACCTACTCTTCAACCAAAATTTAAGCCCATTCATGTCTGCTTCTACAAATAGACGTATTTTAGCCCTGGAAAGTTGACAAACGGACAGTATTTCATGTGAAAGGGCCGGTTGTTTCTGAAATGCATTCCTTTTTCTCGCGTGTTTATCACTCAACGGCCATTTATGAGATGGACGGTAAGCTTTTGCTATTTAGTATCTGTCCTATTTGCTGCACTGTCTGATTAACCAGACACCCTGGGACAACAGGTGCACATCAGCAATGTGGTTGACTTGCAAGCTCTGAAAAACTGCGAGCTGGTTATGCGAGTCAGCACTAACATAGGAAATTCGGACAGGAACTTCTACACGGACAGCAACGGACTGCACGTGAACAAGTCCATTGTCCTCTGTCTTTTCAACTGCAACCTCAGTTTTTCAGCTAGTTAAGCGGCAATTCCAAGAGGAGCGTTTTCAGTTTGAGGCCAACTATTTTCCAATTCCCACAGCCATCGTTCTGCAGGACGCCACCAACAGACTTTCCATTCTCGGGGACCACCCACATGGCGGTACCTCTACTGCAGTGGGTGAGGTTGAGATCATGTTAGGTGAGCAGACTGTTGCACCCTTTGTTTGCAGCTTCATTTGACCACCGTTTTCAGACCGGATCCTGGCTCAGGATGATAACAAAGGGCTGGGATTAGACGAGGACAGCTTGACGAGAGACAATGTGCCTGCTAGAAGTCAGTTCACACTTGTGTTCGAGAAGAAAAATCATGACTCTTTTGCTAGCACTCAGACTGTGGTTTGTGCTTTCCTTGCTGCATGCACGTTGATGTGCTTGTCTTTGATGGTGGTGGGGGCGCACCATATGGTACCGGTACCTAGGCTAGTGGCACCATAAATGGAACCAATCAACTACCTACCGTATCTGGTATCAAATCTGAATGGAGTGGTACCATACTGTATATGGCCCCCACCTTCTGGGGCTGTGTTGGTACCATATATGGTACCACTACCGTATATGGTATGAAAGAAATCTGAATGGAGTAGTACCATATATGGTACCCCACCTTCCGGGGCTGTCGTGATACCATATATTGTACCACTACCGTATATGGTACATATGAAATCTAAAGGGAGTTGTACCATGATATGGTACCAGTACAGGTAGTGGTACAGTATGGCCCGGTACTATAATATAATAGTGCCACAGCCTAGGTACCGACCATATCCCTTTCGCGCAGGGCCGCCAAATGTCCGATGAGCCAATTCAAATTTTTGGCCTGGAAAATGCGTGATGGTCGCGTGCGAAGCTGATCGGCAAATGCGTGATGAAAAATTGTCGCGTGCACCAATTGGTGCACGGTCTGCCCGTAAGGGATATGGTAGCAGTACCATAAACGGCGTTTGCTGACTGTATTATGCACGTGTATTATTATAATTTTTAGCCAAACCACTTTCTGTGCCACTCCGTGGGCGCCCATCAAGCACTACAAACATTGCTCTACAAGCCACTGGTGATGCACGGCTCAGAGAGCACTAATCCATTGACCTCAGCGCCTAAATCGCTGATTGGTCCATTGCCGTGTGACTGGCAACTGCTCTCCATTAGACCCTCCCAGCTGCCCACCAATCAGCATCGACTTGCACTGATTCACAGAGCTGGTATCGATTGCAGTGTTGGCAAGGTGCCAGAAATGTGCTCAGCAGGATCTGAGGTGAGTATTTGATGTTGCAATGAACTCGGTGTGATTCTACCTTTACAGGATGCTTTACTGGATCTGCTCAAAGCTCTAAAGGCCGGCTCCTCTGTGGAAGAGACGCAGTTGAGTGGGCTGCTGGCCAAATCGAAGCCCACCCACGTTGATCGTGTCAGTACTGTTGCCCTACCGCTGCAGTTTAGGACGTTGCGATTCAAAATCGGTCGGTAGGTAGGTAGGGAGGCACAGAAAGAGAGAAATCTTTCGACAAGTTAAGTCTTGTGGTTTTTTTATGGCTGTGTGTGAAAGTTCTGCATACACTACAGTTTAAAAATGTCCACCCCTAATTAACGGTCTGTTCTCAGTTATTTCTTTATTGATTTGGTTCAAATTTTCAGCAAACATTTGCAAGACAACTACGTAGCTGCATATGCCTACAAGTTTAGGGCCAAAATTCTAACGCGGCGTGCCGGCTTTACGAGCAGAAAACTAAGAAACAGGGAAATTCTAGCCTCTCAGTATTCAAAGAGTATGGGTCTGAAACTTGCAGTGATGATTGATGTTGCTTTTGGCATAACGTAGAGTGGGTACTCCTGTAGCTCAAAGGGGTCCAAAAATCGATAACTTGATCGAAAATCCTATATGTAGGAATCCGCACAATCTACAATCAGCATCGATAGAAACAAACAATTTTTCCGTTCAACTTGAATGAAAAAATTGAAAGGCTGTTATGAGCTCAATCCGTGGCCATTCGGTAAATTGGTCTAGTGTTTCCTTTGTAGAAAGTGCAGTGGCTGACAAATTTTCAGGAAAGAATGTCAGCTTTTTGTTGCTTGCAGCGGTTGCGCAAAACTTTCCGTTCAGGTGAGCTGAACGGAAAAACTGTTTGTTTCTACCGGTGCATAGATTGTAGCGGACAGTTCGACAACGAATGAACCTGCGATTACACCCTGTTCACATCATAGAAGCCTTTCCCACTGTGTTTTTCGGAAATCGAAAATCTTCAGACTCGTTATTTTACTGGTTTTGCAAAGAAAAGCCACATTTAGTCATGTTTTTCTAAATTTCCCAGTCTCAGTGCCCCTTTTGAGCTGGAGGGCTGATCAGTCAGTATGTTATGCCCAAGGGCAACACCAATCCTTGCTGCAAGTTTCAGACCCATACTTTTTGAATTGCCGAAAAAATTAGAATTTCCGTGCTCCACTCAGATTCGTAGATTTCTGCTTATAAAACCACCACACGTTACTTGAATTGTGGCTCCAAACTTGCAGAATATCTGGTCGGTTGTCTTATTATTTTTTGCTGAAAATGTGAGCCACATCGATGCTGAACTGACCGAGAACAAACCCTTTGAATAAAGTTCGATAAAGGGGCAGACATTTTTAGTCTATACTGTATTTTATCGATTTTTATTGTTGATTTGAAACGTTAACGCTGGTGTCGTATTTATTCGTTGTTTCTTCTGTAGCTACACATTCCCTGTCCAGACTTTATTGTCATTATTGGTCTCTGTTGTAAATTTCTGCTGATCATTGTGACGCACGTACTACCTATTAGAGATGCGCACGGGCCGGGAAGGCACGGCCCGTGCCCGGCCCGGCCCGTGGGCCGGGCCGGGCACAATTTTCGGCCCGCCGGGCCGGGCCGGGCCGACCAGTTTAGCATAGTGGCCCGAAAATTTTTAAAGGTTGCACAAATTCAAGATTATGTACGCTGGTGCTGAATATAAGCGCTAGCAACCGTTGATAGCAAGGATGCATTTACTGACGTGCCGCCCAAGAAGCCGAAGCAGGCCAGTTTGCTAGATGATCTGGCTGGATCTGCAAGATGATGATGACGCCACCTCAGACGATCCGGAAAATGCAGAGCTCAATCAATACCTACGATTAAACTTCGATTCTTGTAAGATGGACATTCTGGATTTCTGGCGCAACCACAAAATTGTGTTCCCGCGCCTCAGTCTAGTGGCCCAGTGTTTGTTGGCTGTGCCCGCTTCTAGTGCACCCGCTGAGAGAGACTTTTCTACTTGCGGCTTCACTCTGCAAGCCCGGAGAGCGCGTCTTAATCCATAATCGGTTGATTCGATAACTTTCCTGCATGCTAACATGTGAACGTGTTAAGACCTCTGTTTTTGTGAACAGTGTATTTCTAACTGCTTTTAGCACTTGTAAAACGTTTACTTGTATCAGGGAATTGTTACATTACATGTTGGGGTGAATTCTGGCAACTTTTTTAAAAATGGGCCGGGCCGGGCCACAAAATTTGGAAAACGGGCCGGGCCGGGCCGAAAATTTCGGCCCGAGCGCATCCCTACTACCTATACAGATGTACCAGGGCAGGGATGGATACAAAAAAAGATTGTTCACTCTATGGTGCCCTTATCATACCAAACCAAATTCAGAAGCGCTCCTTCTTTACACTGCACCATCATACCATGTAAAAATCAAAAGCAAATCCCATACCCAAACAACAGTAGTTCACGTATACCAGAACATAGCACAATGCAAAGGTTTACTTGACCAAATAGAAAGAGATCATAAAGTGATAACCAGAGAATGCCTTCGGATAATGAAACATGACAAGATAACGTGTCCAACATACAAACGTGATTTTCGGACTGCAGCTAGGGCCCGACCGGATACAAATTTCTACCGGATCCGGATCCGGATATGCCCATATCCGGCCGGATCCGGATATGCCGGATATCATAGATCGACTTAAAATTTTTTTAGAATGCAATAAAACCACATATTTACATTTCTTTGTTCTATAACAGTTGATTCAAAACAACATCTAATAGTTGTAGTTCAAACAACGCAAGTTATACTTGTTAAACAACAACATTTCTACATTTTCGGGCTTCAGAGAGGAGCGATCGCCTTCCCAAATCGAGCCAGCAGTCTTAAATGTTCGCTCGCTAGCTACCGTGTGACAAGACTTAAGAATCAGTCTCTGGACCAATCGAGTCTTAGTATTCAGACCCAAAATTGAAACTTTGGCCTAGAGAGCTGTGAGTTGGTACACTAATAAATATATCGATAGGATTTCCTGATTTGACGCTCCAGTCCCGAGATACAGCCGTCTGAAAATCGACTCGCTTAACTATGGGACAAAAATTTCGAACTTGAATTTCTTTCCTGCTAAAAACAGTTGGGACCTAGAATTTGGGGATTTTACGTAACTTTTAGAGTACTTTAAGAATTTTTGGTCGCTTTCGATTTTGACGAAAAAAATTTTTTTCGACCCCCTTCCTGTCCCCGTAGCTCGTCTGGAAGCCCCTTATGTGTGTTTTTTATTTCAGATTATTGTAGCGCCATTTGTTACTACAGATTGGTACCAAGCACGATAGAGGTTTGGTACTGTAGTTGGCTTTGCTCTTGCCATGACCAATTAGAGCAAAGCACTTGCCAACTGTGCATGAAGTCTTAGCTTCATCGGGACCATACACATTAAAATAAACACAAAAAAACGAAATTTTGTAACTTTCAGTTGTATACAATTCCCCCCACTATTTTATTTACACTACGGTACTGCAATATTTATGTTCAAATACGTAAAAAATCACGTTTTCTCATCTGTGACTGATATCCGGCATATCCGGCAGGTAATATCCGGATCCGGTACCGGATCCGGATATGGCCATATCCGGCCGGATCCGGATCCGGATATCCGGTCGGGCCCTAACTGCAGCCCGCAGGATTAGAAAAAAAACTGTAATTTTTGGGCTTTCAGGGATAACGCTCCTCATCTCGTACTGATCTGGGACGGGAATTGGCGTTACGCTCCATCAGATTACGTGAGCCATAGAAATCTTTGAGAAAAAATGTTTTTTAACGGTTTTGAAAAATGCCAAGAAGGAAGGATGCTACGTACTAACTGGTTGGATTGGCTTTCAGCTTGTTCCATAAAATTCGGAAAAAACGACCTTTTTTGAAACCATATCGCCCTTCAACTTTAGAAGGAAACCGATCCTACGTATAACAACCCGTACAACCAGATATTGAGACAATGTATCTACGAACGCTGCACAAAGCAACGATACAGTATGTGTCCGGTAAATCAACGGTAGCTTGGCAAGGAAATTATCGTATCTCGCTCTAAAAACAAAATGTCAATTGTGCGCAGAACACAAACTATTGCCCCTTTTTTGCGGCACTTATAGAAGCGGCACCATACTGTATTAGCATACGTACATGTAACAGGTGATCCGCCGATGGGGGGGTTGGGGGGGTCTGGCGCCGGCCGGGGGGTCTGAGCCAAAATTTTGGCGGAGGGGGGGTGGGCACTGAAAAACGCTCAAAAATCGAAAAAAATCGCAAATTTTAGGCTAAAAATTGCCAAAAATCGCTAATTTGGGCTGAAATACAGCTAAAAAGTGCTGTTTTGCAGGCGATTTTGGCAATTGTTGTGTGTGAAATTGTAAAAAATTGCAAAAATTTGCTCGAAAATTTACTTTCCAGAAAAATCGGAGGGGGGGGGTCGATGAAATCGTCTCGGGGGGGGGGCATCTGGGGGGGGATCTGGCCTAAGTCGGGTGGGGGGCAGGCCCCCCTGTTACATGTATACGTGTATTAGTTACCACCACAGTCCTCGAACGTGGGGTACCATATCACTAGCCTCTAGGTACCGGCACCCTATAGCCATATACGGTGCTAGTACCATAAACGGCGATAAATGCGTGACTGTGATATGGGTAGACGAATCGGTAAGATTTGCACGAGTTAGGAGTGATAAAAATTCGTCGATAGTTTGGTTAGTGTTAGACTTGCAAGAAATCAGGCTTAAATTTGCAAAAAAAGACCAGTATGCAACAATCAGATCAGATAGCAGAACCGAATTGGCCACACTCTGAAATATTTCTGTCAAACATACGTACCTTCAGGATGGAACTGAAGCTTAAAGTGCGAGTTAAAGAGCTCAGAATTATCAAGCATCAAACGAGAGAGAGAATCGTTACTGGTGAAGTTCACTTGGTAGACATTCTACAAGCTAATTCGTACCGAAAAATTTAAATAACATTAGAAAGAAACCTAACCTTTAGCTGCACTCTCAACTGCTTTATGCTCAGTTTTTTGTCTGGACTGTCGTACAAACACAACAGAACCAATCGAAGAACGCCCGGAGGCAGAGAATTCAGCTGCCCCTCAAAGGCACTGGACAAACTAGGAGCTTTGTCGCTAAAACATACTACGTACTGTACTTAGTTAAGTTAAAGCATGGCATAAATGAAATTGAAAGCGTTATACAGTACGGCTGACGGCCCAAAAAGCTAAAAAGGCCGGGTTTTGGCTAAAATCTACCGATCGGGGTCTGGCTTAAGTCGGGTGGGGGCACACCCCGGGAGACCCTCTGTTCCATGACAGTAAGTAGTACCTATTGAACCAAATCTGGCCATCCTTTTGCTCCGAGAAGTCAGCGAGATAAGTGGAAGCGATTTGTTGCCAAGAAAGGCCCCAGAGCGCTTCAGGATTGGGGATGAGACCGAAGATTCCACCCACCATCAGTTTGAGCTGCTCCAGATTCATTGCTGAATATAAATACAGGGTGTGCCAAAAAATACAACCCAGCAGATTTTTCGCTGTAGCAACCGCAAATCTCAACCGATTTGAATAAATCCTTAATGCTGAAATGCTGAAATTTTCATTAATGTACTCTGCTTAGTTCCTGAGATATTGGCTCTCAAACTCAAAACAGTGATTTTGGCAGTGAACAAGAGGGATTTTTTTATTATTCTGCACTTCGTTATAAAACGGATTCCTGCTACTGCTAAGGGCTCTCGGATGCTTTACAGGTGACACAGAAACTCGGTTTACTTCAAAACTAAAGTATCATTAGCCCTAGCAGTAGGAATCTGCTCTATTATGAAATGCAACAGAATTGCTCTTGTTCTTTGCCAAAATCTGTTTCGACTTAGAAGGCAAATATCTCAAGAACTACACTGTGTATCTCAATAAAAATTGCACAAATCTTTGAAGAATTTATCAGTCTTTCATTCAAAAAAGGATTCATTCAAATCGGTTCAGATTCATGGTTGCAAAAATAAAAAATCTGCTGGGTTCTTCTTTATCACTCTTGTTCATTGCCAAAATCCCTGTTTTGACTTTGAGGACAAATATCTCAGGAAGTAAGCGGGCTATCTAATAAACGGCACATCAATCCTTCAAGAATTTATTTATCTTTCATTTAAAAAAGGATTCATTCAAATCGTTTGAGATTTGCGGTTGCTACAGCAAAAACTCTGCTGGGTTGTTTTTTTTGGCACACCCTGTACAAATTGTACTATATACAGTACGTAGTACACGTACGGTATGTACATAAAAAATAGGAATACAAAATCGTTACACCCTGCTTTTCCGAGGGAGGATCGATAGTCGAACCCCTCACCTCAGCCCCTAGTTATAATTTTGAGTCTGAGTCTGAGAGTACAAAAAAATACAAACAGTGCAAAAAATTGTTTTCTAGAAAAATAGAAGGGGTGCAAAAATTGTTGGGGTCTGAGAAACCACACTAACAGAAAGTAATGCCAAACTTTCACGTACAATGTACAATGTACTTACGTTTGTGAACAGCAGAAAGAAGAGTGCGAAGTCTGTCCATGAAATCACAAAATGTCCCCAACGGCCTCAACTGAGCGCTGCGGGCAAACTGTGCGAATAAGGAAAGGTCTGTGCCACAATAGCGCAGCCACTAAAAACAGCATTATTACAACATTTTTGAAGGTTTTAGAACTTGTTGAATTTAAGAGCCAATTTCTGACTTAGTTTTAAAAAGTGAATAGAGACCTGCACGGGCCGCCTTTTTCACGGCCCGGCCCGGCCCGGCCAGTCCGGAAAACCCAATTTTTGCGGCCCGGGCCCGGCCCGGATCCTTGTGAAAATGCAATTTTTGTGGCTCGGCCCGGCTGAAATCCTCTAAAAATCTTCTGTAGTGCGACCAGGCCCGGCCCGTGCAGGTCTCTAGCTCACCATTACCTGCTTCACAGCTTCCACTTGCACATTAATGGTTAGATCGGTGTGAGCTTTGATAGCACAGACTAACACAGGCTCACTGCCCGGCAAGACAGACTTCAAGTCCAGCTCAAAGCAGGACACAACAGCTATCTCAGCCCAGAGAACTTGCAGCAGAGACTGTGGGGCAGTGGGGTCATACAGAACTAGCGTCAGCTCTGTTCCACCGGTCTTGGCAGTAGCAAAAATAGAGTCAAACCCGATGTAGAGTAGATTGTGCTTCTGAGCTGAGCTGAACAACCTTTTCACCAGTTCAGTCAGACTCTCAGAATCAGCAGACTGCTCTGTGTCACTAACTGTGCCATCACTGTTAATCAGCTGCAAAGACAAGAGCATTACAGGTAGTTGATGACTGAGTGCAAGAAACGTACTTTCTTAGCAGCTTCCAGCTCCTGGAGCAAGCTCTTGTCCTGCACAGGCGATTCGATGGCCACGGCGGAGAAGTCAGTCAACGGCCAACCCAGCGCAGTAGCAAAATCGAGCAAACAGTGAGGCAGAGCTTTTGATTCACACTCACTGAGCAGATTTGTCTCTAATTTGCCACGCTGATCATTGAAAATAACAAGTCCCAGAGGTTTGGATGTTGAAATGCTCTGCAGATCAAAACGAAGGTGTCCTTTCTGTTGCGCCTGCCACAGCACATATGCAACTTGGCGCTCAGCCAGTCCAGAAAGCCTTTTCAAAGTAGGTTTTCCAGTTGAAGAAACATTGGCTGAGGCAGCAGCTGTTTTGTTTGGTCCACTGACAGACTGCGCAGCTGCTTTTGGCACTGTACCTTTGTGTCGCACTTCTGGTGCAGCTGAGACTTTGGCTGAGGCAGCAGCTGTCTTGTTAGGCGCCACAGCTGCTTTTGGCACTGCAAGACCCATCTTGGTATCGGTTGGTCACATTAACCCCTGTGTCACAACGGCCCGTTCTCTTTAAGAGTGGCTGTCTGGGTTCAAAACCGGTCAAAGCTACTGAAAGCAGTCGAAGTAGAACCCAACCCAGCTTATTGAAAGCTGATGATGGTACTGCAAGCATGTAGATGAATGAGAACAGAACCTGAGCTGCCATTGTATCGGGAGGGTTTTGTGTAGGCAGGGCTATCCTCCCAGTGAACGGTTCTGAAGTGTGTTCCCTGCACTTTCGGACAGGTCCGGCCGCTGTCCAGAACCGTTCAATGGGAGGATAGCTCTGCCTGAAGGCTGTGCCGATAGATTCCGTTTTTACCGGCAGCCAAGGCTGCCGGTATAAGGTTAGCTTTTCGTTAAGCGTGTAGGATGCAATTGCATTTTTAAGCGTGTGCTCTCGGCGCCGTTCGGCTCGCTCGTTGTAAAGCTGCTAGCCTTTAGACACTCCATCAGGAAGGAGAGTTTACTCGAACAGTTCGTTCTCAGTCATTTATCTATGAATTTGGCTCAGATTTTCAGGATTTATTAACAAGATAACTGGGTACCTATTGCGAAAGTTTGGCCCGAAAATTCCAAGTCCTGCTGGTTCCGTGGCTCGAAAACTGACAACAGTTTACTGTGAACTGCAACTGAAAGCTGTTTTTTGAAAGAAGCAAAACAGAAAACTGATTTTTAAAGGAATATTTGAAGAGTTTACAGTCTGACAGAATTGTTTGAAAGACAAAACTGATTTTTTGTAAGAAACAATTGCTTGAAAGACAAAAAACGTTTTGAAAGTATGGTCTGAAACTTTTACTATCAGCAATAATTGCTTAAAAGAGTGTCAGTAATATAGATACGTATGTACTACTGACAATTCTTCGGAAGCGAAAGCTGCTTTTTGAAAGATTTGCCTAAAGAGTGCCAGAATTCTTTGGAAGCGAAAGCTGCTTTTTGAAAGATTTGCCTAAAGAGTGCCAGAATTCTTTGGAAGCGAAAGCTGCTTTTTGAAAGATTTGCCTAAAGAGTGCCAGAATTCTTTGGAAACGAAAGCTGCTTTCTGAAAGATTTGCCTAAAGAGTGCCAGAATTCTTTGGAAGCGAAAGCTGCTTTTTGAAAGATTTGCCTAAAGAGTGTAAGAATTCTTTGGATTGGAAGGGAAAATTCCTATTTTTGAATGATTTCCCAAAAAGAACGTCAGAATTCTTTCGAAGGGAAAGGTGCTTTTTGAAAGATTTGCCTTAAGAATGTAGAATTCTTTGGAAGAGAAGGTTGCTTTTTGAAAGATTTGCCAGAAGACTGTAGAATTCTTTGGAAGGGACTTGAAAATTCGTGTTTTTGAAAGATAACCCAAAGGAATGTCAGAATGCCTTAGACGGGAATGCTGCTTTGAAATATTTGCCTAAAGTGTGCCAAAATTCTTTGGAAGCGAAAGCTGCTTTTTGAACGATTTGCCTAAAGAGTGTCAGAATTCTTTGGAAGCGAAAGCTGCTTTTTGAACGATTTGCCTAAAGAGTGTCAGAATTCTTTGGAAAGGAAAGCTGCTTTGAAAGATTTGCCTAAAGAGTGCCAGAATTCTTTGGAAGCGAAAGCTGCTTTTTGAACGATTTGCCTAAAGTGTGCCAAAATTCTTTGGAAAGGAAAGCTGCTTTGAAAGATTTGCCTAAAGAGTGCCAGAATTCTTTGGAAGCGAAAGCTGCTTTCTGAAAGATTTGCCTAAAGAGTGCCAGAATTCATCGGAAGCGAAAGCTGCTTTTTGAAAGATTTGCCTAAAGAGTGCCAGAATTGTTTGGATTGGAAGGGAAAATCATCTGAAAGAGTTATCTGAAGAGCTTACTGTCAGCAAGACTTTGTTGTTGAAGGAGAGAACTGCATATGAAAGAAATTCACACCCAGTTCATTCAAATAAAAGTTTACTGACGTTTTCCTCTGCTGCCGGTCTAATTTTGTAAAAAATTTCCAAAGAAATCTGTCTCTGCCTCTAAAACTGAGAGGATCTTCAAAATGATCAAACTAGCTAAAGTTTTATACACTCATTTTGAAGAACCGTCTTGTTATATTTAAAGATGAACAAGCGAACAAACCATACCTTTGCGCTGCACTTGTTGTACAGACGAAACTTTGGTTGAGGCAGAAGCTGGACGGTTAGGTGCCACTGGCTTTGCCACTGGTTTTGGCACTGGCACAGTTGATGGTGCTTTCCGTGAGGCAGCTAGCACTGAACCTTTGCTCTGGGTTTGTGGTGCAGCTGGCGATGTGCTCTTTGGCGCAGCTACAACCAGACATGGGTTTATATATAATAGCATTTCGGCTGAGGGGGTGTTGACTTTTTAATTCCTCAGGGCGTCTTAAGCCACTGAGGGCCAGTAGAATTCACAAAATTGACCATTAATCAGGTCAATTATTTTAACTGTGCAGTAGTTCAGACTCCTTTAACGTCTCTAAATTCCGATTTTAGCACTGGTGGCACTCCTACGTGAAACCGTTGTTCAATTTCCATGGTCAGCAATTGTTAGTTACCAATATTATAAGTTGGAAAACGTTTGAAGCAGCTGGCAACACTTAAAACAATAAAACAAAGTATGCTTACTACAATTAGACGCCCAATACACGCCACGACAGTCAACCTTGTTTAATCCCTCTTCCTGCATTTGGTTGGCCAAAAATGTCGACAGCTTACAACCAAGCACTTTTTTCTGCAATCAAAACAACTACCAAGCAATGAAAAATGAGAGAAAGATTGTAGGGAGCACACACGTAACAAGTCATCTCCCGATGGCGGGAGAAGGGTTCGGGAGGTCTGGCGCCGGCTGAGGGATCTGAGCCGAAATTATAGGAGAGTTGTTTGTAGCATGTAAACAAAATCAATGTTTCAGCCATCCTGTACAGAAGGTTCAAATCTGTGCCAAATTATTAGATAATCTATTATGAAAACAGAATTTAGTAAAAAAAATACATTACTTTGTTCAGTGTTACAGAAAAAGCTCGGCTGAATCAGTTAGTGAAAATTTCACTTTAAAATTAAAGTTGTCCATTCAATATTAGCTTCCAAATTCAGAAAGGCAAAACTGAAAGCTCGTTTATTCAAAATTTTTTTCAGGTAGTTAGGTCATTTATTACCCAGAAGCAATGACTGTCCAAAATTTCTCCAGTCCCTGATCAAAAAGCTGGGTCACGGTTTGGTACCGGTGCTGAATCAAGTGACAGAATGAAAATTTCCTTACTTACCCCAAACTCGTTAGGCTTAGGATGAAACCTCTGCTGATAAACGCAGTTCAATTGGCGCACCGAAATCGGTTTGCCTTGATCTCTGATTACCTCCAACAATCGTGCTTTCATCTAGAAATAGACTCCTAGACAAGATTCAAAGATTGTGCGCAGCTGAGACGATTTCAGAACCCATCAAAGCAAAGTCAAAACACAACACCAACTGTAAAAGTTATTGCTACATATCAACTAAACTCGAAACTTTACCTCTTCTTTTGAAACTGAACTCATTGCAGTGCCCCTTTTTAACCAAACGTAACTGTTCAGGCTGTAAAGATATAAGATTATAATAAATAGGGACCGGCCGGAATCCCGATTCCGATTCAAAGTCAGAGGCCTCGGAAATTATCGCAACTTTTGTAAAATTTTTAAGAAACCGAACACCATTTCTTGCGTACTATTGCGTGTCTTTGTGGTTAGGTAGAAAGTTTACTTGCTAATTACGCATGGGAAAGGCTAGAAATTATAAGAACAGCGATCCACTCAGGGTTTTGTCACTTTATGCTTGTTTTTAGCTCTTAAATGCTATTTACATAGCAGCGCAACATAGCATTTTGCCTTATCATTAAAGAAAACATACCAATAACGCATATCCAGGCGTTCTGGAGCTTTATGCGTTTATACAACTGTACTGTTAATTTTATCCCTAGAATGCCTTTTAAATGCGTTTCTGTAAAGCCAAACCAGACCTTTTCAAAGTACCTAAACGCAAAATTTTTGTCCTTCTTTTCATACATGAGCCGGAAAAATCCGGAGAGGGGTAGGGGGGTCTGCAGATCTCGGGGGGGGGGGGGGGTCCCCGAAAAAAGAGAGGGGGTGGGGCTAGCGATCGACCGGAATTCCGGTTCCGGTTCCGGTTCCGGTTCCGGCCGGAACTTGCGGTTCCGGTTCCGGTTCCGGTCCGGTTCCGGTGAAAAAGGGTACCGGAACCGGAACTTTTTCATTCACTATTTTCGATGGAAATTCAGTTACATTAAGTATTATTGCGTCTGTTTAATAAAGTGCGCAGCTCAGTGGGGGCAGTAGAATTTGCATGAATGGGGAGAAATTATGCAGTTTTCCATGTTATGCATAATTAGAAGTAGAGTGCGAACTGGTATTGGGTATTGGGTATTGGGTATTGGGTGTATTGGGGTGTTTTCCAGGTATTGGGTATTGGGTATTGGGTATTGGGGTTTTTACCCCCCAATACCCAATACTAAACTGGACAATTAAAAATAGAAAAAAATCGATGTTGACCTGAAAAATTGATCTGAAAAAATCGAAAAAGTTGATCGATGATTCGGTTTAGTAAGCTGCTTTCGCGTTAAGGAGCCGTCCATAAACGACATTGTTTCAAAATCCCGATTATTCGGAGCCTCCTCCCCCCAAAATCGCCTTGCGTCGTTTCTAGGAGACCTCTCCCCTAAAACGAGGTCGTTTTCGTTTTACCTCCCCCGAGAAAAGTGCAGTACATACAGAACTGTCATGTTTTCTTGTTAGCATACTGCGCAATCAATAGAATAAATCCCTACAACCACTCTGGGAAGCTTATGCATTGTAGAAACCTTTCACAGAATATACTTAAATTGAAAATAATACAATCAAAGTTCCCTAAAATTCCGAAAAAAGCGACATCGCCTTTTGCTATCCCCTCCCCCTCCTAGTGTGTCGTCTATCGTCGCATTTCAGCCGACCCCCCTCCCCCTCTGGAATGTCGTCGTTTATGGACGGCCTAATCAACTATACGTTAGTAGAATTTCCTACAGTGTACGCTTTTCTAAGCGCTACACCAGTAATTAATTTCTCTTTTCTATTTAAAATATAAATGGTGAAATTTCTAATGTCACCGTAATGTACTATAGCACTGTACCATTGGCTATTATTGCGGTGGTGCACACAATTTCCGGCCGAGCTAGGAAAAAAATCGCCAGAAGTAAGAAACACGACTGAATCACGAAATATTGGGAACCAAAACTGTTAAATTCTGCTAATTTTACGCATAAAACGGCTTCTAAATACTTTCTGAAAGGCTATTTTTTCAAAATTTTGTCGCCCTGCTAGGGCCAGCGGCCCAACCAGCCTCTTAAAAATTTTAATTGCAGTGCCAAAAATCTTGTGTACACAACTGGAATGTACCTGTCCACTGAAATGAAATTTTTGGCCCAGCTACGCAAGTATTGGGTATTGGGTATTGGGTATTGGGGTATTGGGGGTCTCAGGTATTGGTATTGGGTATTGGGTATTGGGGTATTGGGTTTTTTAGGTATTGTTCGCACTCTAATTAGAAGTGCCTCTAAAGACAATTTTCGGTGAAATTATGCAGTTACAGGCAGTGTTTAGAGCTGTATTGTCGTTTTCGAACAGGTTTCTCAACTGACTTAAGGTGCAAAAGTGGAAAATTTGTTGTAAGTATCTGTACTAGCATGCTGGACCCATTTAAGACGATTTTCAAAAAAAAAATTTTTTTTTTAATTTTTAAAAAAAAGCAAAAACTTTTGGCCTTCAAAAAAATTTTTTTAACAACTGTGCCTTTAAGGCAGCTAAAAACATCTCCGAAGGTGACAGATCAAAGCTGAAACCTGAAAATGTTGAAAAGCTTCTCTTTCTGAAGTACAATTTGCGTGCTCTTGACTACTTTTATTGAAAAGTCTGTATTCTGTTGTTGATTTGAACTTCTGCTGATGTTTATAACAGGAATTTGTACACGACGTGCCTATAAATACGTTTCTATAAATTTTGGACCAAATATTGAAAAAGTTCCGGTTCCAGTTCCGGTTCCGGCCGGAACTGGGTGGTTCCGGTTCCGGTGAAAATTTTGGTTCCGGTCGATCGCTAGAGGGGGGTATGGCCGGCCGAGGGGGAGGGGTATACCCCCCTTACCCCCGGCCCATGTATGCTTCTTTTATGCCCAGAACACCTTTTAACTGTGTTTTTGAACGCTAATTTTTCAAAAATTTCTCGCCTGTTTTGGGCAGTGGCCTCACAAGATTTATGTTTGGACAAAAGCCACATAAGCCAGAGAACGTTGGATAATTGTTGTTTTAGAATTAAACTTGCGTGATTTCAATTACAGTTGTTGATTGTTGCCATTTTAATGCGAGTTTAATGTTACTGCAGCTGAGGTGCGAGCTGTAATTATAAAGGGTATGCTACATCATACATGTGCATGGGGGGGTCCCAGGGGGGGACAGGGGGGGACGAAAATAAAAGTCTACCAAACGTTGCTAGAGGCTGCTAGAAAGCCTCCAGATGCGTTTTTAAGCCCCAGAAATGAATTTTGGCAACTACGCAACTACGCACCCTTCCTCCAGGCAACTGCGCACCAAACCCAAAATTTTTTTCAAATTTTCCTCGAAAATTTGGATTTTTTGACAATCTTTCTGTCAGAAAAGTGGTTTTCTGGCAATTTTTTATCAAAAATTTGATTTTTACCAAAAATTTTTGAAAATTTCGATTTTTTCGACAAATTTTTGGCCAAAAATTTAAATTTCCCGCCAAAATTTGAATTTCCCGCCGAAAATTTGCACCTATATTCAGGCAACTACGCACGGAGATCTGGCCGTTCCCCCCTGAGCCGCCGACCTTGCACATGTATGTGCTACATATATAGTAAACTGTTTGTTGGTGAAAAACAGGCTATTCCAAAATTTTAAGACCATTTTGGAAAAGTTAATTGTGCTAGAGTTCCGATTCCAATCAGACCCAGAAATCAGGTTCCAGTCGTTCCCTATTTATAAACAAACAACAGCAACTGCTAGAACGCATAAGAAATCTAAGCGTAGATCTTCTGTTCGTATGGCTGACTGGGTTGGGTGGTACCAGTAATCACTTAGCGATAGGGCAGCGCTTCAACTAATAGAGAACACTAGACACTAATTCAGATTTTAGTCGGACAAGTGCAAAGAAATAGAGACAGAGACGTTTCAGCTTAATCAAATAATAATAACAACATAACAATTCAGAAGTGCCAAAGGTAAGTAGAGCTTCTTCTGAGCACCATTCAAGAACAATTAGCTTCCTTCGCTTGGTCGGCGTAGCATCGCAGAAAGATTAACAGAACTCCTGCAACAGTGCAATTACAGTCTTCGGAACACTGTTACACTTGTTGCATTTAAGCTAAAAGCAAAGCCCCACACAAAGTTCAATGAATTTTATGGTTTTTTTTAAGAAATCGTAACTGCTTATGGGTCAGTTCAAAGAAAACACGCACCTCCACCTAAGTGGCGGACGTCCAAATGTTGCACCATGTCCAGCACCATGTCTGAGATTTCGTCCTGAGACAGCGACACGCCGAAGTGCTCCTGGAACAGCCACTTACTTGTCTGTATCTTACAGTAAAAATAGAGTGCGAACTGGCAATAACTCTTTACGGGCCGTCGGAACGACTGGAGCCTCATGACCAAAAGTTGTAAGCAGAGTTGAGCTACGGTCTGGAGTAAATCCTAATCTGCGCTACGTTTACTCTGAACACAAATTTGCGCGATGTAACAAATTGACTTTTTATCAAATCGCGAGGCAAATGAGATGACTGTACGTAGATTTCGACGGACCTGGAAATGCCGGAATGGTGTGACCTGGAAACGTAATAAAAGCATCATTGGTGGAAAGACTCTAGAATCGAAATCTACAGTCATCTCATTTTCGCGATTGGGTGCATTTCCAGGCGTTTCGGAGCTTTTTAAACTTTACCCCCTCCCTGGGCCAAATCCCCCTCCACCCAGGACCTATGTACAATTGCACTCTAATAAGAAGTATTGTTTGAGCTTGATAATAGCAGTTACACACGTTACAGTTACACGCCCGATGCCGGAATTGAATATCTGCTACAGACTCTAACCGGAAAACGTACCAGAAGAATTTTTCTGAGCTGCTCTTCTTGCAGTCCGGTGGGGTACCAGAAAAGCACGAAGTAGATTAGACAATGGAGTCCTTTCTGTAAGTCGCACGGCACTTGGACACTGTCCATTGAACTGGCAGCCACAAACAACGGACGATGGCCAACGTCCTTCCGATGGGACAGTCGCACTACTGGATGGGCGATCGTGGCCAATTCAGACACCGTACACAAACCCAACTCTGACAACGGCAACTCAGTACCCGTCTGCTCCTAAAATGGCTTACATGTATTATATGCCCGCCTTATAGTTTCCTGCATAAACAGGGTCGGTCGGTCGGTCGGTTGGTCAGTCAGTCAGTCACTCGGTCAGTCAGTTGGTCAGTCAGTCAGTTTGTTGGTCAGTCAGTTGGTCGGTCAGTCGGCCAGTCACTCGGTCAGTCAGTTGGTCGGTCGGTCAGTCAGTCAGTCACTCGGTCAGTCAGTTGGTCGGTCAGTCAGACAGTCACTCGGTTGGTTGGTCGGTCGGTCAGTCAGTTGGTCAGTCAGTCAGTCACTCGGTCGGTTGGTCAGTCAGTCGGTTGGTCAGTCAGTCACTCGGTCAGTGGCAGTCAGTCGGTTGGTCAGTCGGTCAGTCACTCGGTCGGTCGGTCGGTCAGTCAGTCGGTTGGTCAGTCAATCAGTCACTCGGTCGGTCGGTCAGTCAGTCAGTCAGTCAGTCAGTCAGTCAGTCAGTCAGTCAGTCAGTCAGTCAGTCAGTCAGTCAGTCAGTCAGTTGGTTGGTCAGTCAGTCAGTCAGTCAGTCAGTCAGTCAGTCAGTCAGTCAGTCAGTCAGTCAGTCAGTCAGTCAGTCAGTCAGTCAGTCAGTCAGTCAGTCAGTCAGTCACTCGGTCGGTCAGCATACATGTGCATGGTTGGCGGCTCAGGGGGTGACGGCCAGGTCTCCGTGCGTAGTTGCCTGGATATAGGGGGCAAATTTTCGGCGGGAAATTGAAATTTTTGCCCAAAATTTTACCTAAAAGTACGCAATTTTCGGTTAAAATTCAAAAATTTGCTTTTCGCCAAAAAATAGCCAAAAAAACCACTTTTCTGACAGAAACGTTACCAAAAAATCGAAATTTTTCAGGAAAATTTGAAAAAATTCAGGTTTGGTGCCATACATGGGCCGGGGGGTAAGGGGGGTATACCCCTCCCCCTCGGTCGGCCATACCCCCCTCCCCCTCCCGGAGGGAGGAAACTTTCGCTTATTTAAGGAAAAATAGGCGTTTTTTGGCCTTTTTTCGGGGGACCCCCCCCCCCCCCCGAGGTCTCAACCCCCCACCCCCTCCGGATTTTTCCGGCCCATGTATGTTTGGTGCGTAGTTGCCTGGAGGAAGGGTGCGTAGTTGCGTAGTTGCCAAAATTGATTTCTGTGGCTTAAAAACGCATCTGGAGGCTTTCTAGCAGCCTCTAGCAACGTTTGGTAGATTTTCATTTTCGTCCCCCTCTGTCCCCCCCTGGGCACCCACCATGCACATGTATGTCGGTCAGTCAGTCAGTCACTCGGTTGGTCAGTCAGTCGGTTGGTCAGTCAGTCAGTCAGTCGGTCGGTCAGTCAGTCGGTTGGTCAGTCAGTCAGTCACTCGGTCGGTTGGTCAGTCAGTCAGTCACTCGGTCGGTCGGTCAGTCAGTCAGTCGGTTGGTCAGTCACTCGGTCGGTCAGTGGCTTAACTGAGCAAATTCGTGTTTCTACCTTAGAACGTTAAAGCAAGTTAGCTAGCACACATTGTCAACCTAACTAATCAGTTGGTCGGTCAGTCAGACAGTCACTCGGTTGGTCGGTCGGTCAGTCAGTCGGTTGGTCAGTCAGTCAGTCACTCGGTCGGTTGGTCAGTCAGTCAGTCACTCGGTCGGTTGGTCAGTCAGTCGGTTGGTCAGTGAGTCACTCGGTCAGTGGCAGTCAGTCGGTTGGTCAGTCGGTCAGTCACTCGGTCGGTCGGTCAGTCAGTCGGTTGGTCAGTCAGTCACTCGGTCAGTGGCAGTCAGTCGGTTGGTCAGTCGGTCAGTCACTCGGTCGGTCAGTCAATCAGTCACTCGGTCGGTCGGTCGGTCGGTCGGTCGGTCGGTCAGTCAGTCAGTCAGTCAGTCAGTCAGTCAGTCAGTCAGTCAGTAAGTTGGTTGGTTGGTTGGTCAGTCAGTCAGTCAGTCAGTCAGTCAGTCAGTCAGTCAGTCAGTCAGTCAGTCAGTCAGTCAGTCAGTCAGTCAGTCAGTCAGTCGGTCAGTCAGTTGGTCACATACATGTACTAGGGGGGCGTTTGGGGGGTTACCCCCCTGCTGGAAAGGCCAAACCCCCCCCTCACCCCCCCTCGAGACAGGTTAAGGGACCCCTCCCCCGACCAAAAAATACAAGTACTAGTAGTGGCTCCAGTATTAACAAACTGAGTCAGAAATCACTAATTTTTAGCCTAAAATTCACTTGAAAAGCCTTTGGAAACCGAATTTGGCGTTTCCACTGCTGATATTTAAGAAAAATCGGTGTTTTTGGAAGCTGTTTTTGTCATTTTTTGCTTGTTTTTAGCTTTAAAACGCTATTTGGCAGCTTAAAATAGCGATTTTTAGCGTCCTTACTGAAAAAATGCGTCTTTGTCTGCGTCTGTGGTGTAGTGGTAGCAACTCTGTCTTCCATGCACCCAGCGTTAGACACATAGTAGGGGTTCGACCCCGGTGATTGCCTCGCATGTGGCCCTTTATGGGTTCTTTACTGGTCTGTCCGGTGTACATGTGCGTTGTAATAAACCTTATAAACCTTTTAAAAAAACGTGCTAAAAACGCATTTCTAGGCGTTTTGGAGCTCTTCGAAATTTGGGACCCCCACCTGGGCGAAACCCCCCCTCGACCCTCCACCTGAGGGAAAAAACCCCCTACCCCCCTCCCCCCAGGTCGGTCCGGAGCTGTTACATGTATGGTTGGTCGGTCAGTCAGTCAGTCACTCGGTTGGTCAGTCAGTCAGTCACTCGGTCGGTCAGTGGCTTAACTGAGCAAATTCGTGTTTCTACCTTAGAACGTTAAAGCAAGTTAGCTAGCACACATTGTCAACCTAACTAATCGGAAAACTTGCCTTATAGACCCGCTCAAAGTCGTTTACTGCTATTCCCTTCGGGTAATCAGCAAAAATCTGCAACAACAATAAACAATAAGGGCCTTTCAATAATAATGAGCTCTAGCGCGAACCCAGCTCTTTCTCTCAGCTTGAACCTAGCAAAGTTAGTCGCCGCGTCTTGGCCATGAGTAGTTTACGCTATCCCGTGTGTCACGGCGGCCCCGGCACCCGTGGAAGCGGTGTGTTTGTGGGTTCGAAACCTGTCGAGGCGATGGGAAGTAGTGGACACAAAGCCCAACCCAGGCAGTCGAAAGTCAGCAATGGCAAGTAGATAAATGGGGACCAAACCTTAGCTGTCTTGCACACACCGACAGCAAAAGGGGAGGGTTGTTGTTAAGGAGGGACCTCGTGTCTCTTCCTGCTCTATACCAGTTGGCTAAAGTTGCTCTATAGCAGTTGGCTAGTCTAAAGGACAAAAAGTTGCAACAACAACAATGTTTCTTCGACTGAAAGTATATGCGAATTTTCTTACTTGTTCGCACCGGGCTCTAAGCTCGTCTAACAACATCTGCTTATCAAATTGCATGGAAAACTGGGAAGCTGGAAGATTTGTCTGCGTACTCGCGTCTCGCACATACCTAAAAACTGCATTATTTCTGTTCTGTTAGAATAGAGAAAACAGTTGTTTAGAGCAGAAATCAATATACCTGCAACAGGTTTCAGCACTCCAGTCACTTCTCACACTCCGATTGTGTCGGGAGCCATCTGGCCAAGCTTCTACTGACGTTGAGCTCGATTGATCGTTGTTTTCGGCAGTTCGCTGCAATAATCAAGAACACATCTGCTACCGTAGTCGCTGTCTACATGTATGTAGTGGCTGAACAATAATTCGGTTGACTTTTATTTGACTGCCGCAAAACGGCTCACAAACCGAATACCTAGAAAACAGGCCACTACACTCTAAACAATACAAGTTTTGGGGTTACCCCAGCTGCGCACATTAACGCCTACACCCCAAGCCAGTTTAGTGACCACTTGCCGAACCAAAAATACAAGTACTAACAGCAGCTCCAGTAAAAAAACTGGCCTAGGAATGACTAATTTTTAGCTTGAAATCTTCTCAAGAAAGCCTTTGATAACCGAATTTTCTATTGGTGATTGTTTTCTGAAACAAACTCAAGCTGTTTTTTTTTCGTTTATTTTTCAGTTTTTTCCAAAAGTTATTTGCCGATTTTACAAAAAATTTTTGACAATCGCGTTTTATCGTAGAATTAAACGAAATTGCGTTAGTTTTATTACCAAATGCATTAACTTCATGTTTTAGAGTAGCAATTTGATTAAAGCACCAAAAATACAATAATAAACGTTGCCTGAAAATGGTACTGGTATATTTTAGCAGAAACAGCTTAGTTTTACTAAACAAATGTTTATGTACTAAAACCTTCTATTAACGTAAATTCAACAAAGCATTTGAAGCGAATTTATCCAGTAATATTTCGCTTATTTCCATTAAAAACTTGCTTGAATTTTTTCCGAACTTCAGTTTTTTTCCGAGCTTGTAGAAATCATTTAAAAAAAAAACAAAAAACTAGGAAAAACCGACCCAACAGCCCAGTCTGATATTTACGAGAAGACGGTGTTTTGGAAGCCCTTTCCATCACTTTATTTGCTTGTTTCTAGCTCTAGAACGCGATTATCTGCTGCTGCTGCTCAGATAGTCTCTCAGCATACATGGGCCGGAAAAATCCGGAGGGGGGTGGGGGGTTGGGACGTCTGGGGGTGGGCCGAAAAAAGGCAAAAAAACGCCTATTTAGCCTTAAATAAGCGAAATTTTCCTCCCTCCGGGAGGGGGGGTGGGTGGCCGAGGGGGTGTTATGGCCGGCCGAGGGGGTGGTATGGCCGGCCGAGGGGTAGGGGTATACCCCCTTACCCCCCGGCCCATGTATGTCTCTCAGGGGAACAACCAATACTGCCTAGGGTACATACAGACCCAGACCAACAGAAAAGCCTAATCTGGAGAAGAAAGAAGACTCACTTTTCCCGACCAAAAAACCAGCCACGATCCGTCAGATTCGAAAGAGAAGGAGCAGGTATCGGGCAGGTGGTCGGAGAATAGTTTCTTCCAGGACAGACCAAACACTGCCTCTGGATTAGGACACAGACCGAACAGCTCTGTGAACGTCTCGTATAAGCTGGCTTCGTTAAACTCTACAACCATTCTTTTCACTCTACTACAGTCAGGCAGACAACGCAGTTTATACTTGTTCAATTTAAGAAGAGCCAATTTCTGACTTGGTTTTTAAGAGCCGGTTTCTCTAGGAATCGACTTTTGCTCCTTAACCTCCGGACAAATCTCAACTTTTTGTCTCCGATTTGGCTGAAATTTCATATTTTGGTTTAATTTGACCTAAAAAGACATTTTATCACCTTCCCGGCCATTTTTGAGAGGGTCACTTTTTCGACCCTCTCTCAGATTTCGAGTCATAACTCGGGACCAAATGATCGTAAGAACTTGCGAATTGTATATTTAGAATCAGAAAATTATTCTCTTTCAAATGATGCCCTACTCGACTAGATTTCTGAGAAAAAATTTTTTTCGAATCCTTTCCAGGCCCGATTTGACCCCCGCACCGTCAATAGTTCAACTGTTTTATTTCATGGAAATGTAGCGCTATGTTTTTGCTTTCGATTAAACAAAAAAAATCGAAAAAAAAATGTACGTCAAATCGAGTTTTTGGGCCTTGAAAGTTGAAAATCAAAAAAATTTTCCTTATACTATAAACAACACAACTTGGTCAGTTTTGAATCGAATTCGAAGATCTTTGGCACACGTATTGTACTGTTCATCTTGCACATAGCGCACAAACCTGGTCCTGGTTGCCGCTGTTTTATGCTTATTTTGTTTATCATTTTCAGTTTCGCAAACAATTTCTCGGTTTCATTTGATGTTTTCCATGATGGGCGTCCGAATTGTCTTTTTGAAAGGAATTAGAGCTGGAAATCGGGCCGGCCCAACCCAAGCAATGCCTAAGTGATGGATAGTTGGAAACTTTTGCATTGAATAAACATTCTGCTTACTTGGTACTTACAAGAAATAAGCATCAATTAGCATTGTGCACTATAACGAATATTTACAGAGACTGCTTAGACTCTGTTACTCTCTTGTTATTTGTTTTCTCCTTCAGCAATGCCATGTAAGATTTGCGTAAGTGTGCATGTGAACAGACTAAAATAAACATTATTGATCCTGGCCGCTGTGGGATGGTGACTGTAAAACTCGTCATCTCGACTCAACTATTGACATATGTACATATGCAAGCTATAGTTTGTTCAAAAAATATGGGACCTGGCGATTTTTTGCAAAAATCTTTTTTGGAGACCTCGGGGCGACTTGAGCCTTATAACCAAAATTGTAGACAACGTCGAGCTCCAGCCTGAGGTAAATCCTAATCTGCGCTACGTTTGCTCTGAACACTAATTTGCGCAACGTCAAAAAATGAGCTTTTTTCCTAATTACGATGAAATTTAGATGACTATAGAATTCGATTCTTGAGTTCTTGGCGACTCCATTGATGCTTTCATGACGTGTCTAGGCCAAACCGATCTGGAGATATGGCTGGTCGAAGCATCGAAAAATCGTGAAAAATGGCGTTTTTTGAAAATTTCACAAAATAGAGGGGAAACATAGGCAGACTGATGGATTTGGGTGAAACTTCCTGAATGGTGTATTCTTGACCGCCGGAATCGATTCTGACACAGGTCCCAAAAAAGTCCAAAAAACGCCTATTTTGCCTTAAATATGCGAAAATTTTATGGGCGGGGTGGGCGATGGGGCTATGGTCGGCTGTGGGGGGTATGGGCCAGTGAGGAGGGATTCAGGAATTTTTACCCAAATCCGTCAGTCTGCCTAGTTTCCCCTCTATTTTGTGAAATTTTCAAAAAACGCCATTTTTCACGATTTTTCGATGCTTTGACCAGCCATATCTCCAGATCGGTTTGGCCTAGACACGTCATGGAAGCATCATTGGAGTCGCCAAGGACTCAAGAATCGAATTCTATAGTCATCTAAATTTCATCGCAATTAGGAAAAAAGCTCATTTTTTGACGTTGCGCAAATTAGTGTTCAGAGCAAACGTAGCGCAGATTAGGATTTACCTCAGGCTGGAGCTCGACGTTGTCTACAATTTTGGTTATAAGGCTCAAGTCGCCCCGAGGTCTCCAAAAAAGATTTTTGCAAAAAATCGCCAGGTCCCATATTTTTTGAACAAACTATAGCTTGCATATGTACATATGTCAATAGTTGAGTCGAGATGACGAGTTTTACAGTCACCATCCCACAGCGGCCAGGATCAATAATGTTTATTTTAGTCTGTTCACATGCACACTTACGCAAATCTTACATGGCATTGCTGAAGGAGAAAACAAATAACAAGAGAGTAACAGAGTCTAAGCAGTCTCTGTAAATATTCGTTATAGTGCACAATGCTAATTGATGCTTATTTCTTGTAAGTACCAAGTAAGCAGAATGTTTATTCAATGCAAAAGTTTCCAACTATCCATCACTTAGGCATTGCTTGGGTTGGGCCGGCCCGATTTCCAGCTCTAATTCCTTTCAAAAAGACAATTCGGACGCCCATCATGGAAAACATCAAATGAAACCGAGAAATTGTTTGCGAAACTGAAAATGATAAACAAAATAAGCATAAAACAGCGGCAACCAGGACCAGGTTTGTGCGCTATGTGCAAGATGAACAGTACAATACGTGTGCCAAAGATCTTCGAATTCGATTCAAAACTGACCAAGTTGTGTTGTTTATAGTATAAGGAAAATTTTTTTGATTTTCAACTTTCAAGGCCCAAAAACTCGATTTGACGTACATTTTTTTTTTCGATTTTTTTTGTTTAATCGAAAGCAAAAACATAGCGCTACATTTCCATGAAATAAAACAGTTGAACTATTGACGGTGCGGGGGTCAAATCGGGCCTGGAAAGGATTCGAAAAAAATTTTTTCTCAGAAATCTAGTCGAGTAGGGCATCATTTGAAAGAGAATAATTTTCTGATTCTAAATATACAATTCGCAAGTTCTTACGATCATTTGGTCCCGAGTTATGACTCGAAATCTGAGAGAGGGTCGAAAAAGTGACCCTCTCAAAAATGGCCGGGAAGGTGATAAAATGTCTTTTTAGGTCAAATTAAACCAAAATATGAAATTTCAGCCAAATCGGAGACAAAAAGTTGAGATTTGTCCGGGAAGAGTCGACTCTTATATAAACCGGCTCTTAAAATTGAATTGCTTTACGTTTGCCCCTTCCTCCTATAACAGTCAGGCACTTAACGCCGCTTATGGTACCCAGGGATGGATATTTTTCCGAAAAAAACCTCGGCATGTATTTTTTCAGTTTTTTCCGGTTTTTTTCCAAAAATCGCGGAAAAAACTCCTGCTCAGGTTCTGAGTATCCTAGCCTGGTTTTATTATTCTTAGCGCTCTCTAACGCCTTCCTGAGTCTTTTCGGAACACAAATTCCCATCTTACATAGATATAAATTAGGAAACAGGCATGAAACAGTCCCTGACAGGCTCCATCAATAAACACTATATGCAAATTTTTGTACAACAGTTTGCCTTTTTGTCTTAGATTGCCAAATTTGGTATTTTCTGTGGTTTTTCTAACAGTTTTGAGTCAGTGTAGCCTATTATACATCTCAAAAGTCTATTTTTTAACTGAAAAATGACATAAATTACCTATTTTACGCTTGAGTTTTCTTACGTGATTTATGTTTTTTTCCGACCCTTAGGAGAAAAACCGGTTTTTTTTTCGGAAAAATACGAAAAAAAACGAAAAAAAAAACACACCTCATATCCCTGATGGTACCGACACCATATGGTACCCCTACCTATGGCCATGGGTGCCGGTACCATATATGGTATGAAATCTGAACAGAGTGGTACCAAAAACGACGTTAAGTGCCTGACTATAAAATGTTGTCGCGTCTCGGCCAAGCGTACTGTACTTTACGCTATCCCTGTGTGTCACGGCGGCCCCGGCATCTGCGAGAGCGATTGTTTGTGGGTTCGAAACCGGTCGAAGCGACTGGAAGTAGACGGCATAAAGTAGAATCCAGACCACCGAAAGCCGGTGATGACCAGTAGGTAAATGGGAACCGAACCAGAGCTACCTGAGCACCTCATGACAGCGAAGGGCAGGGATGTTTGCAGGCAGGGCACTCCATTGAAAGACTCTAATACAGTCAGGCACTTAACGCCGTTTACTGTAAAGGCACCATGGTACTCCTACCTTGGCATTGGTATCTATACCGGAACCATCTGTACCACTACGTTCAAATTTCGCGCCATATATGGCACCGGCACCCATCGCTATACATGTAACAGGGGGTCTGGGGGTTTGCCTCCACCCGAGTGGGGGGGTCTAGGGGGTCCCTTAGCACTTGGGGGGTCTAGAGGGGTCCCTAGACCAGCACCCCTCCCCCGAGACGATTTCTTCCGACCCCCCATCCGATTTTGCTGGCAAGTAATTTTTTAGCAAATTTTCCCAGTTTTTTGCTGGGTCAGGGGGTCCGGGATCTCACCCTGATTACCCCACTCCCTGAGACGATTTTGTCAACCCCCTCCAATTCATCTGGCAACTAATTTTTTCTGTAAATTTTTGTGCTTTTATTAGAATTTCAGACACAAAAAATTGCAAAGTCGCCTGTAAAACAGCAGTTTTTAGCTTGCATTTCCGCTAAAAAATAAGCGATTTTTTACGATTTTAAGCCGAAAAATTGCGATTTTTTCGATTTTTGAGCGTTTTTTAGTGGCCAACCCCCATCCCCTCCAAAAATTTGGGCTCAGACCCCTCTCCCCAGCCGGTGCCAGACCCCCAACCCCCCTCCCCCTTCGGCGGATGACCTGTTATAAGTATGCCCATCGCCATTTTTGGCTAAAATCAAGGTTTTTTGGCTTATTTTTCATTAAAATAAGCTATTCTGAGCTCATTTACACCTAATCCAGCCAGGCATATTTTTATCATAATTTTCTATACAAAATTCTTCCAAAAACTTCCTGAGGGGGGTAGAGCCTGAGGGTGGCCAACCCCCTCAGCCCCCCCTTTGCCCATGTCTGGCCATGAGTAGGCTTAAAGGCATCAGGCAACAGTCCACCGAACGTGGGGATTCCATAGTGCTACTAGCCTAGGTACCGGTACCATAAACGGTGTCAAGTGGCAAACTGTAATAAAAGAGCGTTCTGTCCTGAGCTGTCTGAAAGGACAGTGGAATATAAAGAAACAAACAAGCTCTCAATTATAACCATACATGTACCCGCCTAGCCAGAAAGCCAAGCTTCCTTCCCCGTCGTTCTCTATCTTCATTGAACAATCAAAAAACAGTAAGAACTGCTTACTTCTAGGCGCGGTCACTTTCAGCATCGCCGAGATTCGTTGCACGAAGTAAGCGGGACTTCTTAGCCGCTCCACGTAGCCGGCTGGCATTAAATGCTGCGAAACTGGAGGTAACAACGGAGGGGGAGCTGGAAAGCCCTGCTGCAAGGGGACGAACGGCGGTACCGGAGCAAACACTGCCGAATCATGGGCTAAAATAGACAAAGTACCGCCAACATACGACACAACGCAGAGGCGCAAACATAATTTTCAATGTACAGGGTGTGCCAAAAAAAAAAACAACTCAGCAGATTTTTCGCTGTAGCAACCGCAAATCTCAACCGATTTAAATGAATCCTTTTTTAAATGAAAGATAAATAAATCCTTAAAAGACTGCTGAAATTTTCATTAATGTATTCTGCTTAGTTCCTGAGATATTGGCACTCAAAGTCAAAACAGTGATTTTGGCAGTGAACAAGAGGGATTTTTTTATTATTCTGCACTTCGTAATAAAACGGATTCCTGCTACTGCTAAGGGCTACTGGAGGCTTTACTGGTGACACAGAAAATCGGTTTACTTCAACACTAAAGTATCATTAACCCCAGCAGTAAGAATCTGTTTTATTATGAAATGCAACGGAATCGCTCTTGTTCTTTGCCAATATCTGTTTCGACTTAGAAGGCAAATATCTCAAGAACTAAACGTGTATCTCAATAAAAATTGTACCAATCTTTGAAAAATTTATCAATCTTTCATTCAAAAAGGAATCATTCAATTCGGTTGAGATTCATGGTTGCAAAAGTAAAAAATCTGCTGGGTTGTTCTTTATCACTCTTGTTCATTGTCAAAATCTCTGTTTTGATTTTGAGGACAAATATCTCAGGAACTAAGCAGGCTATCTTAATAAACGTTACATCAATCTTTCAACAATTTATTTATCTTTCATTTAAAAAAGGATTCATTCAAATCGTTTGAGATTCGCGGTTGTTACAGCAAAAAATCTGCTGGGTTGTATTTTTGGCGCACCCTGCAAATTCCGATTCCGAGCGGACCGAAACATTTGGTTCCGGTAGTTGCCTAGAGTGAACTAGACATGACTGTATTGAGTGATGACATATGTGTAGAAGCGCCTACCAACTTACCAAGAGGAATGGCAGAGAACGGCTGAGGAATCTGGAACTGAAGCGGAACTCCAAGCAAAGGACTTTCTGCAGAAACGGGCAAGCCCACTTTATTTGAATAAAAATCGGCAAAACTGTTCGATAGGTTGGAAAGGATTGGCTCGGGGTGTCCATTGTACAGATCATGAAGAGTGACAGACACTCTTCCGTCCGCTTCTGTCCTCACCTTAAATAGAATAATTATGATAATACACATAGCTTAACATGCATTTCGCGAGAAAGTCAGCTTAGGGACGGCAAGTAGGGTCATCTCACCGATCCGGCTAAAATTTTATGAGCATAAACTAGACCACGAACGATGACCTTCGGCGCACACTAGAAGAAAAACACCCCCCTAGAACCGGAGCTACACCCCCTCAAAGTTGGCTCGCCAGCCGTTTTTTGGCCAATTTTTGGACCTCTAACGACCCAAATTCAAACGTGTGCCGTTTGCGCATTTCTAAACCGACAGCTTTCGCATGCGCACCAGTCGATAGCTATTTCAAAATACTTTAAATCCCCCACTCAACTTTTTCCGTATCGTACCTGGTTAGCGAGTTATTTTCCGAAATGTACCAAAAATGACAAAAATGCACCCTCCATTTTTTGCGAATATTCGCCCATAACTCCAGCCACAGAAGCGTGGGCCACCTGGAACTTTCTTCAAAGTTAGCTCATAACTGGCCAAACATAATCCACACAAATTGGTCAAAATCGAAGGGGTGATGCGGGGGGTTTGGCCCCCTCAAAGGTTACCGAAAAAAATTTTTTTGCTCAAAAATATTTTTAAAATAGTCTATCTGATGCAGTTTGAGGCGCTGATTTCAAATATAAAGTCCGTTTGGCTAGACTCGGCCTGGATCAGGAGATATTCAAGTCCAAAGTTCCGAAAATCAATGCCCCCCTGGTGAGCATATCTTTTGATGGCCAGCCTAAACCGAGTCACGGGGCAGTTTGCTAGACCTATTTTAGCCTGCTGAGTTTAAAACTAACTTCATTTTTGCGCTACGACCCCCCGTTCGTGAGTTATGGCCAGTTGAAAATCACTACTACTAAAAAGTGCAATTTTGGTGGTGCTCAAAAAATCATTTTTTTTATCCAGGCCCAAAAATTTATATCAGACCAGCTCACCAGATGTACATTTTCCCACTGATTCCAAAAATGACTTCAATTTTTTCTCTAGGAGGTCTGCTTCCCGAGATATGGCCGTTCAAAGTTTCGCGGCAAATCTGCACTTACAGCTCTCACTCTGTTTTGTCCTTCAAAACGGACTGCGTCGATTAGAGCCGCTATTATTGCTTTGGCTCTGTTCTACTAGATATAAATTTCTTCGCTACATCCGAAAATGACCCATTTTTTACTGTACGACATCTCCTTCAAGAAATACGACCATTCAAACTTTTGCGCCAAATTACTTACCTAAATCGGGTATGACCTGCTAGCGGGCTGTCTCCATTAGTACCGCGTGTGGTCTTTGTAAGGCTGTCATGCTAGATAGATTTTCATGCTTTGTGTTATTTTCAGCTCGCCTTTGCTGTTCCACCTCAGCGTGCAAAGTTTATTTCTGTCTGACCTACCGAATCCGCCCCACAAGCTGTCCAAAGACTTGCCTGTTACGAGCAGGAGACGGAGATCAATGATAAACACAATAAATCCACCCCACAAGCTGTTCGAAGACTTGCCTGTTATGAGTGGAACAAAATTCAAAGAAAACCACAATGAATCCACCCCACAAGCTGTCTGAAGACTTGCCTGTTATGAGTGGAACAAAATTCAAAGAAAAGCACAATAAATCCACCCCACAAGCTGTTCGAAGACTTGCCTGTTATGAGTGGAACAAAATTCAAAGAAAAAGCACAATGAATCCACCCCACAAGCTGTCTGAAGACTTAGCAAACATATTTTCCACAGAAATTTGCCACTTCATCTTTGTCTGAGTCGTTTCTAACTTGAAGATTTCTCTCAATGTGTGAAATGGCCTCCTCCAATGTCGAGCAGTCTGATTTCATTTTCCAGTGGAAAACTTGCAAAGTGCCGCCTGCCCTGTAGTACTGTTTCCGAGCTTGTTTGTACTCAGTGGCACGTTTGAGAAACATGAAGTGTTAATTAAACAGAAACGAAACTAAACAAACAGGCCATCTTGGCGCCAAGATGAATGTGCAGAAGCTCACTGAAAAAGCACCAATGATTGGAACAAACAACTCAAAACAATTTGTCTTTGAAGAAATGCTTGTTGGCGGTGGAAATGGAAAGGAATACCAAGCGAATTTAGTCGAGAAATGGCAGTCTACACCAGATTGCAAGCCGTTTCTGTTTAATGAACACTTCATGTTTCTCAAACGTGCCACTGAGTACAAACAAGCTCGGAAACAGTACTACAGGGCAGGCGGCACTTTGCAAGTTTTCCACTGGAAAATGAAATCAGACTGCTCGACATTAGAGGAGGCCATTTCACACATTGAGAGAAATCTTCAAGTTAGAAACGACTCAGACAAAGATGAAGTGGCAAATTTCTGTGGAAAATATGTTTGCTAAGTCTTCAGACAGCTTGTGGGGTGGATTCATTGTGCTTTTCTTTGAATTTTGTTCCACTCATAACAGGCAAGTCTTCGAACAGCTTGTGGGTGGATTTATTGTGCTTTTCTTTGAATTTTGTTCCACTCATAACAGGCAAGTCTTCAGACAGCTTGTGGGGTGGATTCATTGTGGTTTTCTTTGAATTTTGTTCCACTCATAACAGGCAAGTCTTCGAACAGCTTGTGGGGTGGATTTATTGTGTTTATCATTGATCTCCGTCTCCTGCTCGTAACAGGCAAGTCTTTGGACAGCTTGTGGGGCGGATTCGGTAGGTCAGACAGAAATAAACTTTGCACGCTGAGGTGGAACAGCAAAGGCGAGCTGAAAATAACACAAAGCATGAAAATCTATCTAGCATGACAGCCTTACAAAGACCACACGCGGTACTAATGGAGACAGCCCGCTAGCAGGTCATACCCGATTTAGGTAAGTAATTTGGCGCAAAAGTTTGAATGGTCGTATTTCTTGAAGGAGATGTCGTACAGTAAAAAATGGGTCATTTTCGGATGTAGCGAAGAAATTTATCTCTAGTAGAACAGAGCCAAAGCAATAATAGCGGCTCTAATCGACGCAGTCCGTTTTGAAGGACAAAACAGAGTGAGAGCTGTAAGTGCAGATTTGCCGCGAAACTTTGAACGGCCATATCTCGGGAAGCAGACCTCCTAGAGCAAAATTGAAGTCATTTTTGGAATCAGTGGGAAAAAGTACATCTGGTGAGCTGGTCAGAAATAAAATTTTGGGCCTGGATAAAAAAAATGATTTTTTGAGCACCACCAAAATTGCACTTTTTTGTAGTAGTGATTTTCAACTGGCCATAACTCACGAACGGGAGGTTGTAGCGCAAAAATGAAGTTAGTTTTAAACTCAGCAGGCTAAAATAGGTCTAGCAAACTGCCCCGTGACTCGGTTTAGGCTGGCCATCAAAAGATATGCTCACCAGGGGGGCATTGATTTTCGGAACTTTGGACTTGAATATCTCCTGATCCAGGCCGAGTCTAGCCAAACGGACTTTATATTTGAAATCAGCGCCTCAAACTGCATCAGATAGACTACTTTAAAAATAATTTTGAGCAAAAAAATTTTTTTCGGAAACCTTTGAGGGGCCAAACCCCCCGCATCACCCCTTCGATTTTGACCAATTTGTGTGGATTATGTTTGGCCAGTTATGAGCTAACTTTGAAGAAAGTTCCAGGTGGCCCACGCTTCTGTGGCTGGAGTTATGGGCGAATATTCGCAAAAAATGGAGGGTGCATTTTTGTCATTTTTGGTACATTTCGGAAAATAACTCGCTAACCAGGTACGATACGGAAAAAGTTGAGTGGGGGATTTAAAGTATTTTGAAATAGCTATCGACTGGTGCGCATGCGAAAGCTGTCGGTTTAGAAATGCGCAAACTGCACACGTTTGAATTTGGGTCGTTAGAGGTCCAAAAATTGGCCAAAAAACGGCTGGCGAGCCAACTTTGAGGGGGTGTAGCTCCGGTTCTAGGGGGGTGTTTTTCTTCTAGTATGCGCCGAAGGTCATCGTTCGTGGTCTAGTTTATGCTCATAAAATTTTAGCCGGATCGGTGAGATGACCCAACTTGCCTATGGGCCATAGTTAACTAAGCTGACTTTCTCGCGAAATGCATGTTAATCTTCTTACAATACCATAACAATCACCCATGCCCAATACTTTCGCAGCTGGGGAAAATAACGTACTTCAGTGAACTGAACAGGTACATTCTGTGTCAATTGAATGGCAAAAAGTCAAATTTCTTAGTTTAGGTAAGAGAGAAAGCTGATTACCGGTGTTATACTTGGCTACAAGAATACGGCTAAAATTCTGTTTACTCTTGGTCGTTTGGTGCGTAAACGGCTTCCTAATACAGTCAGGCACCTAACGCGGTTTATGGTACCGACGCCATATAAGGTGCCGGTACCACCCACATATGGTACCCCCACGTGTGGGGTCTGTGGTGGTACCATACATGGTACCCCCACCTTCGCGGTGTTACCGGTACCGGTACCATATATCATACATGTAACAGGGGGTCTGGGGGGTCTGCCCCCCCCCCCAAATTAGGCCAGCCCCCCCCCCCCCCCGAGACGATTTCACCGACCCTCCACCTCCGATTTTTCTGGCAAGTAAATTTTCGAGCAAATTTTTGCTGTTTTTTACAATTTCACACACAAAAATTGCCAAAATCGCCTGCAAAACAGCACTTTTTAGCTGTATTTCAGCCCAAATTAGCGATTTTTGGCAATTTTTAGCCAAAAAATTGCGATTTTTTCGATTTTTGAGCGTTTTTAGTGCCCACCCCCGCGCCCCCCTCCCCCAAAATTTTTGGCTCAGACCCCCGCCCCGGCCGGCGCCAGACCCCCCCCCCCAACCCCCCTCCCCCATCGGCGGATGACCTGTTACATGTATGCCGTATATGGTACCCCCACCTTCGCGGTGTTACCGGGTTACCGGCATACATGTACTAGGGGGGGTTTGGAGGGGTTACCCCCCCTGCTGGAAAGGCCAACCCCCCCCCTCACCCCCCCCCCGAGACAGGTTAAGGGACCCCTCCCCCGACCAAAAAATACAAGTACTAGTAGTGGCTCCAGTATTAGCAAACTGGGTCAGAAATCACTAATTTTTAGCCTAAAATTCACTTGAAAAGCCTTTGGAAACCGAATTTCGCGTTTCCACTGCTGATATTTAAGAAAAATCGGTGTTTTTGGAAGCTCTTTTTGTCATTTTTTGCTTGTTTTTAGCTTTAAAACGCTATTTGGCAGCTTAAAATAGCGATTTTTAGCGTCCTTACTGAAAAAAACGTGCTAAAAACGCATTTCTAGGCGTTTTGGAGCTTTTTGAAATTTGGGACCCCCACCTGGGCGAAATCCCCCTCGACCCCCCACCTGAGGAAAAAACCCCCCCTACCCCCCTCCCCCAGGTCGGCCCGGAGCTGTTACATGTATGGTTACCCCCCGGACACCTTATATGGTGTCGTTACCATAAACGGCGTTAAGGGCCTGACTGTAATAAATCTCTTAATAGAGTTTTGAAGAACCCCAATCTTTACACATTGGTACTCTCCAGTTACACCCCCTCTCACCACTCAAGAAGGATCTGACGTTTACATAAACCCGTTTAGTAGGCGTTTCACAAAAACAACGCGTAGACAAACGCAGTTTACCTTCTTTTCTGACCTACGATAAGATCTGGCGACAGAAATGAAAAAGCGACCAACCTTGAGAACGTCGCAGAGTTTTTGACAGACAGCCTCTCGCATTCCGCAGCCGAACACTTTGTTGCTCAGGGTCATGTCAGCATGACGTTTACCGTACTCCTCCAACAGATCATCGAGCGACAACGGCCGTTTGTCCAGCAGAATACAGACCAGATTTGTCTGCAGCTGAAAATTCAGTTCTTCAAACTCAACAATAGAATTGAAACCTAGCCATATAACAGTCAGGCACTTAACGCCGTTTATGGTACCGACACCATATAAGGTACCGGTACCTAGCGTAGTGTAGTGGTACCATATATGGTAGGTACCCCCACCTCAGGTACGGGTACCATAGATGGTACCGGCACCTTATATGGTGTCGGTACCATAAACGGCGTTAAGTGCCTGACTGTATAAGCGTTTGTTCAATTGGCCTTTAGTTAAAAATGGTTAATTTTTTGAGCAAATTTTTGCGATTTTTTACAATATCAGACACAAAAATTTATAAAATCGCCTGCAAAACAGCACTTTTTAGTTGTATTTCAGCCCAAATTAGCGATTTTTGAGCATTTTTAGTGCCCAACCCCCTTCCCAATATTTTGGCTCAGACCCCCCCAACACCCCTCCCCCTTCGGCGGATGACCTGTTACATGTATGACCCAATCCCAAAAAATTCCGAAAAAACTGAAATTTGTTAATTTCCAAATAAAAAGAAAATAATGTTAAAAATGGACACATTTCTTTTTGCTGCATTTTTTGCAAATTTTCGTCAAATGACCTGCAATTGGGAGACTATCTGCTAAACTTCGGGATATTTTGTGTTAAAATTTCATGCATTGACATTGAGATAGGCTCGAGAAAATAAGGATTCCCCTGAACAACTGGTTTTTCTGATCTGTTGAATAAAAAACTGATGTTAAGGAACTGCGTTTGTCTAAATGCATGAAATTATAACACGTAAAACGTCACAAAGCTAAGCAATATTCTCCTAATTCCAGTGATTAGGCTAAATTTCTAGCTTGATGAATACAAAACCTAGCAAAAGCGTATTTCTAGACCTTTCGTAAATTTTGAAGAGCGAATCCCTAATGAAATGAAATAAACTGTGAGTTTACAATGTAGAGCAGCTGTTCTTTGGGCAGAACACCTCCAAAACGCCCTGCCCCGGCCGGTCGCTGCAGTGCGATCAACTCTTCCAGATGTTCCGTGGTGACGTCACTCACTGCCAACAAGACAGACACGCCCGACCGCTCCTGAACCCTAATCACATCCGGCATGGAAACAACCAACTCTTCCACAGAGGCAACTCCTAATTGGTACAGTGGCAGAGGTCTTCCCGTCAAATCACTGAAACAACTGCATATTCATGTAACAGGTCCGGGCGGTGTTTTCCGCTAGGAAGGGCTCCGGGGGATTTCATATCCAGGGGATACGATCACTTGGCCGAAAATCATTTCGCCGAAAATCAGTTGGCCGAATACGTTTCGCCGAATGTTCAGTTGGCCGAAAATCAGTTGGCCGAAAATCAGTTCGCCGACTGTACGATTCGCCGAATGTTCAGTTCGCCGAAAGTTCAGTTCGCCGAATCAAAAAATAATATGTTCAGGTAGGTTTAATGGTTGCCTGTGCGTTTAATGTGATTCGTTCAATTGGCGCAGCCATTTTATTTCATACACGCATACATAATGATAGCAATACATCTATAAGATAGATACAGGACATGACAACATCCAAAAAATAACAAACAGTAGGGACCAACCTTTTGCACGCTCCGAACGAGGGCATCTGACCAGCCGCTGCCATGCTCACTGCGCCGTGTACTCGTGCGATGACAGCAGTCGTAGCTTCACGCGTTCCCGTTGCTAGTTCCTTCATTTCCGTGAGTGCTTGCGCTACCTCCACCTTGGCACGATCTAATGAGCATGGTTGTGCTCATTAGATACGCGACCGACCTAAACGCTCAGTTTGGTACAAGAGGGTAGGTGTAGCGCCGCCTGGGGTTGCAAACTGACCTGTCCATTTCGAGAAATTAGTCGTCCTTTGCAGCCCTCGCTTCGCCGTCGGCATCTCCAGTAGACTGTTAAACCGTCGTCGCTTCTCTTGTCTACAACGTAAACATGGCCCTCATGGCAGAAGGTGCTACACCCGCGCCTGGTTTTTATCAACGCATCAGCCATAGTTACGGCACCACGCAACGTCTGACTGCTACAAGCAGAGTGACCTGGTCGGCCAGGCCATTTGCTAGGAGGGGCAGTTATGCCCCCAGGTCATTTTCAAACAGGTTTGGCCGGCCTTCTCACTCTCTCTCTGATGTTCTGTTAGGTCTGAGGGTCATAGATTACCTACCTGAACATATTATTTTTTGATTCGGCGAACTGAACTTTCGGCAAACTGAACATTCGGCGAATCGTACAGTCGGCGAACTGATTTTCGGCCAACTGATTTTCGGCCAACTGAACATTCGGCGAAACGTATTCGGCCAACTGATTTTCGGCGAAATGATTTTCGGCCAAGTGAACCCAACCCATATCCAGGGATGGGTCCAACAATTCAAAAAGCTTCCAAACGCCTGAAAATGCGTTTCTAGCTTGTTTAATGCAAAAACCAGGCTAAAAATCGCTACTTTAAGCTGCTAAATAGCGTTTTTGAGATAAAGACAAGCCGAAAATGGGCCTCTAAAAACACAGATTTCTCTTATATATCTGTTGCGGAAACACCAAATTCGGTTAGCAACAGCTTTAACAATCAGGCACTTAACGCCCTTTATGGTACCGGCACCATAAATGGTACGAAATCTGAACAGAGTCGTACCATATATGGTCCGGTACAGGTACCAATGCGAAGGTAGGGGTACCCTATATGGTACCACCACAGGCTCTGAACGTGGGGTACCATGGTACCTATGGGGTGAAATACTTGGTACTAAATGTATGGATTGCGTTTTTCTAATGGTGCTCGTTCTAATCGCTCCTTAATATTCTGTAAGAATCCGCCGCGTGGCGGATAATTTATAGGAGGCCCATTTGTCTTAATGGCTGTCTATCCAACTTTTTTTCCACAGGCTTAGATTTAGGCATATGGCCAAATATTTTTAAGAAATATCAGCCATACGACCGAATCTTACAGGATATATGGGCACTCTGCTGCTAAGTGCTGGCACTTGTGTAGGTAGTGAAGAGAGTTTTACCGGAAGAGCACACTATCAAACAATGACAACAGGTTAGACAAGTGGGTGTTATATACTGTACAATGGAACTGTTTCATCACTCTCCCTTGGACGAGTATTGTGGTTGAATCGGGGCTACATCTGCATCTGACGATCGTCTGGAAACACGAGAAGTAGGAGAGCAGGAACCTCGAGAACTGGGGGCGGGTTGACAAACGAACTTGAGCATGGGGGAACGAATGAAGCGGTGATGAGTGAAGCTGAGCATCTGGGTGATGAATGAAGACGAGAGAAACCATGGGAGAAACGTGGCGATCCTTATCCTGCCCGCAGACGGAGAGATGGGGTAGAGCGGGAAACGAAGACGCGGTTGAACAGGAACCGAGGAGGCTGCATGCAGAGAGGTTGAGATGAGTCGAGAGGACGGGAGAACTTGAGAGATGTGCTTGAGAGACGTGAGAGAACTTGAGAGATGAGTGAGTGGGTTGGGAGACGCGCAATACAACACAACAATAATCCCGGGTCTGTTCGGCACCAATGAAGAGAGTTTATTGGGAGAGCACACTAACAAACAATGCCTCATGACAAGAAGAGGTAACACGAGTGGGTGTTAAACTTTATCAACACGAAGATAAGGTTGTTAACAACATACATGTAACAGGGGGGTCTGGGGGGTCTGCCCCCCCCACCCGACTTAGGCCAGACCCCCCCCCCGGATGGGTACCCCCCCCCCGAGACGATTTCACAGACCCCCCCCTCCGATTTTTCTGGCAAGTAAATTTTCGAGCAAATTTTTGATCGTCATCAGTAAAGAAAGAATTAATTAGTAGAACAGGCCTACCCGTAATCCCTCTGCAGCTGGTCGAAGGTCAGACCGGCAGGTCCGGCCGAGAGAAGAATGGCACGCAGTTCTCGCTTCAGCTGCTCCTTCGCCATTCCACCACAACACAGCGATGGGACGCGCTCGTTTGTTGAGTGATACGTGCAATTCAGCACATCACACACACCGCTGACTCACTTAATCACATTGACAAAAAGAAACTATCAATCACAGTTCTTCCACTCGTCGCTAGGCCAGCTGGATTATTATTACTACAGAACAGGAATCTGCCCTGCCCACTACTGCACCAATTAATGAGTTAACCTGTTACTTATCTCGGCCGGTAAAAAGGTTCGTCGTCTAGTTATAGCACAGTTATGGACGTGACGTGAAACTCAAACTAGTTTGACCCGGGCGGGAGCTACCGTATCCTGCCCGTTGACGTATAACCTGCCGGTCAAGGCGCGAAATTTGAATTAAAACTGCGGTAAATCACTTAAGTCATTAAGATATGCACTGTACTGTAGAGTTTCTTGTGATACTGTCTGTACGTACTGTATGTACATTGTCTGGGAAGTAAAAAAAAATTCTTTCTTTCAAGGCATATGGGCTGCGCATTAAATCCGGTTGATTCGTGATAACGTGTTGCTGTAAGCGGTGATGTGCATTTTATTCTTGTTGATCTGCGATGTTTCTGTTTATGCCTTGTATATTTTGTAAGATGCTGGTAAACAAGTGTTGATCTCTCCTTGCGATTGGCTGTTTTGTGTGATGATGGTTTTTCATTTGGAAATAATAATAAGCTAGGTTTGCGCCGGCATAATTCAGATTAGCGTCTGCAGATAGAGGTGATAGCGATAGCCCCTGTTATTGTTTGTAGCCGGGAACAATAGGCGGCTTCTTCTACTTCACGCTTTAGAAAATCAGAGCAGCATACCCTTCTGTACGAGATATGGACGATAAACCATCAGCTCAGGGCGTCGCTAGAGGCAGAAGTCGCTGCCTCTGGGTTATTCTGTCAGTTTAGGCATGAGGCTAAAGCCCAAACACACAGGAAGGGCGGCAGAAGCAGAAGACAGAATAATAAATAAGCATCATTGAACATTCTTGCGCAATTGTCCTTGGCCACATAACCGCCGTAAAAGATAGCTAAGTGCTTTTTTGTTTTTGACGGCCATTTTTGTTGTCTTTTCTCGAAAACTCTGTAATTTAAGTTTTAAATCACCATTACTCAAATTAAATATTTTTTGTTAGATTTATTTCCTTTTTCCAATTCCGTACGACTAATGAATATGCGTCTCTGAAAGCCGATTGCTTGTTTTCCGATTTTAAGTAAAGCATTTAACATGCATATCGCGAGTGGATCAGCTTAGGGACCACAAATTGGCGAAGTCAGGGGATCTAGGTTGTATTGCAATATGTTATAGTATGGGACAAAAGAAGCCAGGCGGTGCATGCGCTGTGTGAATGCATCCAGTAGAACCAGAGATACGGCCAGCCAAAGTGGAGGTGGTCATGAATCTTGCGTCAATTTTTAATGTCCAACCTCTGTCTTTTTCAACGCTTATAACTCAGCTATTTATAATGCTACATATTTCATCTGCACACCATACAAGAGCCCATTGCATGCGCTTTTAGGTATTGTGCACCAATTTTCCACATCCTACCAGCTTACCCAGATATTGTCCAAAACGTACCAAAAACACTGAAACAGGGCACAAGACTTTTTAAAGAAAATTAGTTGCCAATTAAGCCAGACGAAAAACGGCAAGTTAGGACTTCCTCCAAAGATGGCAAACACTTACCCAAAGAAAATTATGCTATTGCGGTTTCTGTACACTATAGGCGGTGGGGGGTGTTTTGCCCATTAAATATAGTCGAAAAAATTTTTTTTATCAGAAATTGGAAAAGAACACATCTGCCTTATGCAGGTTTACTCGCTGATTACGAATATGAACTCGGTTTGGCTGGATTCTTTCTGGTTCGGGAGAAATTTGCATCCAAATCCTTGAGCAGCTGTACTTGTAAAGTGGTACTAGTCATTAGCATGAGCAATAACCATATCGGAAAGCACTTTTTTCTATGTAACTTTTGCTGCTGATTCCGAAAATAACTGTATTTGTCCTCTATGTTGCGTACTTCTGAAGATATGGGCACTTTTTGGATTGGCGAACAAAACGGTTGCACTTGATATAGAATGGTGGTTTGAAAGTTTGCTCAATTTAGTCATATGCAGGATACAGAGTCATGAAATTGGCCTCATCTAATGCAGTTTTTGCCGCTGATTATGAAAATGACATCTGTTTTTCAATCTGACTTCTCCTGACTGAGTTATTTCGTCCTGGTGCCCTGTCAGGCACATCGTATGTGATTTATTGAACAAACGCATGAAATAGTACCTATTATAAGCAGTTTTCTTCGCTGATCCATAATATGATATTGTTGTTGCGCTGGGCCCACCCAGTCACGAGTTATGGAACTCTAAACTTTCATCAACATGCATGCCTTCAGGAGCAGTAATCTTGAAATAAATAGTTAGTCTTTCAGCACTTGTGAAGCGAATCATCTGTCAATAAACAGGGTATCCAACCTATCTTGAACTGCACATTTCAAAAATAAGCTTACTTCTGCTCACAGATTCCCGATTTTGAGATACAACCAATTGTACTTGTTACACAAGGATATTGACTGAATCTCAAAATTGGGAGCCTGTATGGCAGAAGTAAGGTTATTTTTCAAATCAGCAGTTCAAAATAGGTTGGATACACTATTTATTAATAGTCGATTCGCTTCACAAGTGCTGAAACACTGAATACATATTTCAAGATTACTGCTCTTGAAAGCATGGATGTTGATGAAAGTTTATAGTTCCATAACTCGTGACTAGATGGGCCAAGCGCAACAATGAATCTTATATTCTGAATCAGCGAAGAAAACTGCATATGATAGGTACTATTTCATGCATTTGGTTAATAAATCTGTTACAATATGAATGACAGGGCATCAGGACTACATAACTCACTCAGGAGTTAATAACTCGTGACTAGATGTGATTAGCGCAACAAAGAGCTCATATTCTGAATCAGGGAAGAAAACTGCATATAACAGGTACTATTGCATGCCGTTGGAACCTATTTTGAACTGCTGATTTGAAAAATAACCTTACTTCTGCCATACAGGCTCCCAATTTTGAGATTCAGTCAATATCCTTGTGTAACAAGTACAATTGGTTGTACAGTCATGTCTCGTTAATCCGGACAAGTTGGGACCGGCCAATTTTGTCTGGATTAGCGAATTTCCAGATTAACGAATCAAAGCTAAAACACTGTTTTTCGGGTCAAAGGCCTAAATGACAGCTTTTGTTAGTTGCATATCAAATTCTGCAGCTGGACATCCTAATTAAAAGCCACAAGCTTATTTCAGGTGATTATAGCTCCTAAAAAGGCAAAAAAATAACATCCTGACTCAACGAAAACCATTATTCAATTGAAAATTCACACCTGAATTAAAAAATTGCTCATGGATTTTGCCCAAATTAACCAAATCCGGATTAACGAATCACATAACCATACAAATTTCGAAGTTGGGACCCCAAACCTTCTGTCCGGATTAACGAATCCGGATCTGGATTAACGAGTCATATAACATGGGGGAAAATTGGGACCTGGCCTAATCTTGTCCGGAAGGCGAATATCCGGATTAACGAGGTCATTTAGGCCTTTGACCCGAAAAACAGTGTTTTAGCTTTGATTCGTTAATCTGGAAATTCGCTAATCCAGACAAAATTGGCCGGTCCCAACTTGTCCGGATTAACGAGACATGACTGTACAACCAATTGTACTTGTTACACAAGGATATTGACTGAATCTCAAAATTGGGAGCCTGTATGGCAGAAGTAAGGTTATTTTTCAAATCAGCAGTTCAAAATAGGTTCCAACGGCATGCAATAGTACCTGTTATATGCAGTTTTCTTCCCTGATTCAGAATATGAGCTCTTTGTTGCGCTAATCACATCTAGTCACGAGTTATTAACTCCTGAGTGAGTTATGTAGTCCTGATGCCCTGTCATTCATATTGTAACAGATTTATTAACCAAATGCATGAAATAGTACCTATCATATGCAGTTTTCTTTGCTGATTCAGAATATAAGATTCATTGTTGCGCTTGGCCCATCTAGTCACGAGTTATGGAACTATAAACTTTCATCAACATCCATGCTTTCAAGAGCAGTAATCTTGAAATATGTATTCAGTGTTTCAGCACTTGTGAAGCGAATCGACTATTAATAAATAGTGTATCCAACCTATTTTGAACTGCTGATTTGAAAAATAACCTTACTTCTGCCATACAGGCTCCCAATTTTGAGATTCAGTCAATATCCTTGTGTAACAAGTACAATTGGTTGTATCTCAAAATCGGGAATCTGTGAGCAGAAGTAAGCTTATTTTTGAAATGTGCAGTTCAAGATAGGTTGGATACCCTGTTTATTGACAGATGATTCGCTTCACAAGTGCTGAAAGACTAACTATTTATTTCAAGATTACTGCTCCTGAAGGCATGCATGTTGATGAAAGTTTAGAGTTCCATAACTCGTGACTGGGTGGGCCCAGCGCAACAACAATATCATATTATGGATCAGCGAAGAAAACTGCTTATAATAGGTACTATTTCATGCGTTTGTTTAATAAATCACATACGATGTGCCTGACAGGGCACCAGGACGAAATAACTCAGTCAGGAGAAGTCAGATTGAAAAACAGATGTCATTTTCATAATCAGCGGCAAAAACTGCATTAGATGAGGCCAATTTCATGACTCTGTATCCTGCATATGACTAAATTGAGCAAACTTTCAAACCACCATTCTATATCAAGTGCAACCGTTTTGTTCGCCAATCCAAAAAGTGCCCATATCTTCAGAAGTACGCAACATAGAGGACAAATACAGTTATTTTCGGAATCAGCAGCAAAAGTTACATAGAAAAAAGTGCTTTCCGATACACAGTTGTTAGGGTCAAAAATTTTTTAAAAAAAAAGACTTTTTTTTTAAAAAAAAAAGCTTTTTTTTTGAAGGCTAAAAAAATTTTTTTTTTGAAAAATCAATATGCAAATTAAGGAAAAAAGTGCGAAAATTCACGTAAATACATGCAATTTTTTGTAAATTCTTTGTTAGCAGCCAACATTTTATCTAGCAACTTGCATAATACTGAGTCTAGCAGCGACTGCATAAGAAATCCCTCCTTAGGTTCACCTAGATGTGCCTCTAAAGACAATTTTTGGTGTAATTATGCAGTTACAGGCAGTGTTTAGACCTGTATTGGCGTTTTCGAACAGGTTTCTTAACTGACTTGAGGTGCAAAAGTGGAAATTTTTTTGTAAGTGCCTGTACTAGCACACTGGACCGCATAAGACGATTTTCAAAAAAAAAATTTTTTTTTTTAAATTTTTAAAAAAAAAGCAAAAATTTTTGGCCTTCAAAAAAAAATTTTTTTTTAACAACTGTGTTCCGATATGGTTATTGCTCATGCTAATGAGTAGTACCACTTTACAAGTACAGCTGCTCAAGGATTTGGATGCAAATTTCTCCCGAACCAGAATGAATCCAGCCAAACCGAGTTCATATTCGTAATCAGCGAGTAAACCTGCATAAGGCAGATGTGTTCTTTTCCAATTTCTGATAAAAAAAATTTTTTCGACTATATTTAATGGGCAAAACACCCCCCACCGCCTATAGTGTACAGAAACCGCAATAGCATAATTTTCTTTGGGTAAGTGTTTGCCATCTTTGGAGGAAGTCCTAACTTGCCGTTTTTCGTCTGGCTTAATTGGCAACTAATTTTCTTTAAAAAGTCTTGTGCCCTGTTTCAGTGTTTTTGGTACGTTTTGGACAATATCTGGGTAAGCTGGTAGGATGTGGAAATTTGGTGCACAATACCTAAAAGCGCATGCAATGGGCTCTTGTATGGTGTGCAGATGAAATATGTAGCATTATAAATAGCTGAGTTATAAGCGTTGAAAAAGACAGAGGTTGGACATTAAAAATTGACGCAAGATTTCATGACCACCTCCACTTTGGCTGGCCGTATCTCTGGTTCTACTGGATGCATTCACGCAGCGCATGCACCGCCTGGCTTCTTTTGTCCCATACTATAACATATTTTAATACCACCTAGATCCCCTGACCTCGCCAATTTGTGGTCGCACCATAGTTAAGAAAGTCGATCCTCTCGCGATATGCATGTTAATTCTAATTTCGCGCTTTGATCGGCAGGTTATGCGTCAGCCGCAGGATACGGTAGCTCCCGTCTCGTCAAACTAGTTTCACGTCTTTCCAACTTCTTGGGGAGGCGATTTGTCCCCGCCGTGATAGAACGAACAGACAGACTGTGGTTAACTTAGGAGAAAGCGGTTCCGGTCCTGCATGGGCGGAAAAGAAAGAGTCGGTCGGTGTTCAACAATTTAATGAAATGTAGGCGCAGCTAGCTTTTCAAGGAAATCACTTGAGACCACCGACTAAGCAGATGTAGGTGTGAGCCAATAATTATAACGTTCGAGTTATAATACAGTAATGTCTCGTTAATCCGGATAAGTTGGGACCGGCCAATTTTGTTCGGATTAACGAATCAAAGCTACAACACTGTTTTTCGGATCAAAGTCCTAAATGACATATTTTGTTAGTTGCATATCAGATTCTGCAGCTGTACCTACTAATTATAACCCAAAAACTTATTTCAGCTGATTATAGCTCCTAAAAATGGCAAAAATAATCACATTCTGACTCAAGAAAAAGCATTATTCAATTTTTGAAAATTCACACCTGAATTGAAAAATTGTGCATGGATTTTGTCCAAATTAACTAAATCCGGATTAACGAATCATCTTCACTTTACTGTACAAAGTTCGAAGTTGGGGCCCCAAATCTTCTGTCCGGATTAGGGATGCAAATGGTATAAAAAATACCAAATACCAGATGGTATTTTCTATACCAAATAATACCAAATAATTCCAAATAGTTGATAAACAGGTCGCTAGCTGTTTGGAATGAGCGCAAAGTCATACTTTTTGTTTTTTTTTCAGCAAAAATATATAAGTTTTGCCTCAGTGGAAGAGTTTTTGTTGCATCTAAAACAAATCTAGTCATGCCGAGAAAGAAAACAAGCAGAATTTGATGGTTTTTCACTTACTCGGGAAATGGGCAAGCACGTTGTGACGTTTGCGGACTAGGCTCGGTCTCGATAAAGGGGCCGTCCATAAACGACGTCGTACCAAAATCCCGATTTTTTGGACCCCCTTTCCCCAAAACCGTCGTTTCATGGGGCCCCCTCCCACTTTTTGAGAATTTTCCATGAATGGTTATTATAAGCTAAACTGGTCAGAATTCCTTGTTCTTTTGTTGCTCAGAAACGGTAAAGAGACGTCTTGTTCTGCGTATCTGCATTGTTAAACTTTTAGTAAATTAGAAATAAAGAGAAAACTCTGAACAGAAGAGTTCTGACATGGTATACAGTCACAAAATATGCAGAATTTATCGCTTAAAAGCTAACTGTTTAGTTATTTAAACTATTTGGTATTATTTGGTATAAAAAATACCAAATACCTAGAAAATACCAAATAATACCGAATAATACCAAATAATACCGGATACCATTTGCATCCCTAAGTATATGGTATTTTCTAGAGTGCGAACTGGTATTGGGTATTGGGTATTGGGTGTATTGGGGTGTTTTCCAGGTATTGGGTATTGGGTATTGGGGTTTTTACCCCCCAATACCCAATACTAAATTGGACAATTAGAAATAGAGAAAAATCGATGTTGACCTGAAAAATTGATCTGAAAAATATCGAAAAAGTTGATCGATGATTCGGTTTAGTAAGCTGTTTTCGCGTTAAGGAGCCATCCATAAATGACGTCGTTCAAATTTTTCGGAGCCCCCTCCCCCCAAAATCGCCTTGTATCGTTTCTTGTGGATCCCCTCCCCTAAGGCAACGTCGCTTTCGGTTTACCCCCTCCCGATAAAAGTACAGTACATACAGAACTGTCATGTTTTCTTGTTAGCATACTGCGCAATCAATAGAATAAATCTCTACAACTACTCTGGGAAGCTTTTCCGCATTGTAGAAACCTTTGACAGAATGTACTTAAATTGAATATAATACAATCAAAGTTCTCTAAAATCCGAAAAAAGCGACGTCGCTCTTTGCTAACCCCTCCGCCTCCTGGTGTGTCGTCTATCGTCGCATTTCTGCCGACCCCCCTCCCCCTCTGGAATGTCGCCATTTATGGACGGCCTAATCAACTAAACGTTAGTAGAATTTCCTAAAGTGTACGCTTTTCTAAGCGCTACACCAGTAATTAATTTCTCTGTTCTTATCTAAAATAAAAATGGTCACATTTCTAATGTCACCGTAATGTACTAGCACCGTACCCATGGCTATTGCGGTGGTGCACACAATTTCCGGCCGAGCTAGGAAAAAACCGCCGGAAGTAAGAAACACGACTGAATTACGAAGCATGTACCAAAAATGTTAATTTCTGCTAAATTTACGCCTAAAACGGCTTCTAAATGCTTTCTGAAAGGCATATTTTTCAAAATTTTCTCGCCCTGCTTGGGCAGCGGCCCACGCAGCCTCTTAAAAATTTTAATTGCAGTGACAAAAATCTTCTGTACACAATTAGAATGCACCTGTCCACTGAACTGAAATTTTTGGCCCAGCTACACAAGTATTGGGTATTGGGTATTGGGGGTCTCAGGTATTGGTATTGGGTATTGGGGTATTGGGTTTTTTAGGTATTGTTCGCACTCTAGTATTTTCTATACCAAATTGGTATTTTCTATACCAAATAATACCAAATAATTCCAAATAGTTGATAAACACGTCGCTAGCTGTTTGGAAGGGACTATCCAACTTGCGCACAACCGATTTGCGCACAGGGATCGCGGGCACACCAACTTGCGCACCACCGATTTGCGCACAACCGATTAGCGCACAACCGATTAGCGCACAACCGGTTTGCGCACAACCGATTAGCGCACAACCGAATTGCGCACAACACAACCGATTTGCGCACAAAGTAATAGTTGAGCTGTTGTGTGTTGAATGTAGTGTACATACGTTGCTAGCCACTGCAGCGCAGTGTTTTATTGGGTTTTTAGGAGGTTAGTAATATTTTAGCTCAATTAAGATCAGTTTTTGATCTGTCTCCTACAGGTACGTGACGGTTTGGATGAGATAATCGATGAGGCCCCACTTGCTCTTCGGCAGTCAGGATTCTTTGAGTACTTTGAGAGACAGTGGATGCATGCCGTGCCGCCTGCCATTCCTGGAACGCATCCTTTCAGAACAAAACAATGTAAGAGCGGGACTTGGTCGTCGGGGTAGTAGTAGAAGTGGTCTTAGACTTGGGTGCACACAACACAACAAAACAAAAGAGTATGGTCTCGGCACCAAATGAAGGAAGCAACGCGCTTACTAGTCAAACAGACACAACAATGAATGAAAGGAATGCAAAGGGTAAATATAAATCTTTTTCATCGTCTATGACTATATTGTGCTGCAAAAAAGTAAAAGTGTTTGAGTAAAAAAATTGTGCGCAAATCGGTTGTGTTGTGCGCAATTCGGTTGTGCGCTAATCGGTTGTGCGCAAACCGGTTGTGCGCTAATCGGTTGTGCGCAAATCGGTTGTGCGCAAGTTGGTGTGCCCGCGATCGATGTGCGCAAATCGGTTGTGCGCAAGTTGGTAGTTCCCGTTTGGAATGTGCGCAAAGTCATACTTTTTGTTTTTTTTTTCGCAAAAATATACCTATAAGTTTTGCCTCAGTGGAAGAGTTTTTGTTGCATCTAAAAGAAATAGCTATAGTCATGCCGAGAAAGAAAACGAGCAGAATTTGATGGTTTTTCACTGACTGGGGAAATGGGCAAGCACGTTGTGACGTTTGCGGTCTAGGCTTGGTCTCGATAAAGGGGCCGTCCATAAACGACGTCGGACCAAAATTCCGATTTTTCGGACCCCCCTTCCCCCAAAATCGCCTTGCGTCGTTTCATGGGGGCCACCTCCCACTTTTTGAGAATTTTACAAGAATGGTTGTTTGTTATAAGCTAAACTGGTCAGAATTCTTTGTTGTTTTGTTGCTCAGAAACGGTAAAGAGACGTCTTGTTCTGCGTATCTGCATTGTTAAACTTTTAGTAAATTAGAAATAAAGAGAAAACTCTGAACAGAAGAGCTCTGACATGGTAAACAGTCGCAAAATATGCAGAATTTATCGCTTAAAAGCTCGCTCGCAAAGCGATAATTATTTAGTTCTTTGAACTATTTGGTATTATTTGGTATAAAAAATACCAAATACCAAATAATACCAAATACCTAGAAAATACCAAATAATACCGAATAATACCAAATAATACCGGATACCATTTACATCCCTAGTCCGGATTAACGAGTCATATAACATGGGGGGAAATTGAGACCTGGCCTAATCTTGTCCGGAAGGCGAATATCAGGATTAACGAGGTCTGGATTAACGAGTTAAAACACGCTATTCTGTCTGAGCTCATTTATGCCTAATGAGGGTGGGGCATCGGCCTGAGGAGTCAAACTTTTCATTGAAGAGCTTCAGAAGGGCCACTACGGTTTCTGCGATTCTCTACTTAATTGATATTAGATCGCTGATTGCATCAGTGCTTAACTGATAAGCAGTTGGCTCTTTTAAAATTCTCATATTTTCTTGCATAACGATAAATATCGATATCGAGCTGAAAATATCGATATCGATATCGAATATCGTTGAATTTTGATATCTTCGGAACACTAATCATAACCGTCTTTGGTGCGAAATCTGAACGTAGCGGTACCATATGGTACCAGTACAGGTACCAATGACAAGGTAAGGGGTACCATGGTACCACCACAGTGGCCGAACGTGGTCTGGCCTAGGTGCCAGTACCATAAACGGCGTTAAGTGCCTGGCTGTAAAGCACACATGGGAGGCCGCAAATCCTTAGTTAATGAACAAATGTAATTGAGCTTAGTTCACCAGTTGGTTCTTAGATCAGGCCTAGTCTTTGTTCTTAGTGCTTAGCCCACTGCGCCCAAAACGGAAGGAAGGGGCGGCGGCGGTGTAGTGGCCAGTCCATCATCCAGTGACCGCTGCCTGGCCGCGGTGTGGTGACCAAACTTACCTTTACCCACTTCTGTTCGTGCGATTACTATCCGACTGTTTCCTAATGCAAGACACTTTTTAGTTGTGGTTAGTGTGCGTCGAGTGTTGAAGTGGATGGATGAACTGCTGAACAATGAGGCTCTGGGCCTTGCCTCTTGCTCTAGTATGTCACACTACCATACATGGGCCGGAAAAATCCGGAGGGTGTCTGGAGACCTCGGGAGCGGGGTGCAGGTCCAAAAAAGTCCAAAAACGCCTATTTTGCCTTAAATAAGCTCCCTCCGGGAGCACTGTTTCCGAGTAAATTAATTTTGAAATTAAATAACTATTAAATTGCTTGCTCAGCCTTCATATGAAAATGACTTGTTATTAATTTCCGTGGCACCCAAATTCTGAAATTTAATTTTATACAAATTTGTTATTTGCTATGAATTAAATATAAATTTGCTAAAATCAATACTCAATTCCTGAGGAAACAGCTCAAAACCTGGGTCGTGTCAGTCCAATATAAGTTGACCTTTCTTCAGATGGCGACAAATACAAACTGGCATTTAATGAGTTGATATCTTTGTTATACATGTAGGCATCAACAAGGTCATTTTTGGACTGAACTTGATGTTTTGTAGCCAGACTTTGGCTAGTGAAGCTGCCAAACCAAGCAAATTTATATCAAATTCATATCAAATTAATATCAAATTTCTAGGCCAGTTTTACGAAATTTAAGAGTCAGTCTCTGAACCGATCGAGTCTTGGCCCTTTGCCCTATTCAGACCCCAAAATTGAAACTTTGGGCTAGAGAGCTGTAAGTTGGTACACTAATACATACTTATGAGTTGTCTTTCGGCCCCAAAGGATTAGTGGATTTGACGCTCCAATCCCGATATACAGCCTTCTGAAAATCGGTCCGCTTAACTATGGGACCAAAATTTCAAACTCGAATTTCTAACCTACCAGCTGGAGTTGGAAGATAAAAATTTGGGTTTTTGCGTAACTTTTCGAGTACTTTAAGAATCTGCAGTCCAATTTTGTTTTGTAAGAAAAAAATTTTTTTCGACCTCTTTGGCGAGCCATAACTCGGCTGGAACCCCCCTAGAGGCGCTTTTTTATTTCATAACTTTGTAGCGCTTTTTATAAGCTTCATTTTTGTATAGAATGTGTTACGATTGCTCGTGGCCAATCCAGTGAAAATTGGCCTCAAATGTCAGGAACCCGAAAAATTTGCATGTTTCACTATAGACATAATTTTCCAAATCGAATTTCTGACTTAATAAACGGAGTTGAGCTTTGAAAATTTGGGTTTGCAGAGTACTTTCAGTGTGCCTTCGGCATATTTAGTGGATTTAGGATTTCTAGGGAAAAAAATTTTTTTCGACCTTTTTGAGGGCCATAACTCGGCTGGAACCCCCCCTAGAGGCGCCTTTTTATTTAATAACTTTGTAGCGCTTTTTATGAGCTTCATTTTGGTATAGAACACACTACGATTGGTCGTGGCCAATCTGGTGAAAATTGGCCTCAAAGGTTACAAACCCGAAAAATTCCTTCATTTGGAAGGCCAAATTTTTATGAGTTCTCAACATTTGAGGCCAATTTTCGCCGGATTGGCCACCAGCAATCGTAGCGTGTTCTATACTAAAATGAAGCTTATAAAAAGCGCTACAAAGTTATGAAATAAAAAAGCGCCTCTAGGGGGGGTTCCAGCCGAGTTATGGCCCGACAAAGAGGTCGAAAAAACATTTTTTTCTTCCAAAACAAAATTGGACTGCAGATTCTTAAAGTACTCGAAAAGTTACGCAAAAACCCAAATTTTTATCTTCCAACTCCAGCTGGTAGGTTAGAAATTCGAGTTTGAAATTTTGGTCCCATAGTTTAGCGGGCCGATTTTCAGAAGGTTGTATCTCGGGATTGGAGCGTCAAATCCACTAATCCTTTGGGGCCGAAAGACAACTCATAAGTATGTATTAGTGTACCAACTTACAGCTCTCTGGGCCAAAGTTTCAATTTTGGGGTGTGAATACTGAGACTCGATCGGTTCAGAGACCGACTCTTAATATTTAAATTTGTTTGACAGTCATTGCGAGAAATTTAATTTGTTATTTACTTGGTGATTTCGGCCAAAACAATTTAATTTTAATTTGATCGGAAACACTGTCCGGGAGGGGGGCGGGTATGAGCCGGCGAGGGGGAAGGGTAAACCCCCTTACCCCCGGACCATGTATGCACACTATACTGTTAAATGCAACATTTTTCTCTGCTTAGCTTAACGAGCCTTCTTTTCCTTTTTGTATAAGTACAGTGTTGCCTGTGTCCTTCAGATTTTCCGGTATTGAATACCATTATGATGTGGAAAAGGTTGACACAGTAACGAGACAGTAACGTTGTTTTTAAAATCTGCTTTGAAGTTTTGGACGGAAACTTGCTGGGTCTGTTTGACCCATCAACTTTGAAGTTTTTGATAATCCCGTCTTTTAGCGTATTTAAAAGGTATTCTGACAATAAAATTATTGTGGTTTTAGTGAATGATCTGTTGCCATTTTATGGAATGAACTCGCAAACAATTGATTGGGAATAGCGTGGAAGCTATGTACCTAATTATAAGTTCCTAAAAGGTTCAGATTACCCAACTAAAGTTGTCTCTGAATATTGTGAAAAAGCTGATTTTATATGAAAGTCGCAAATGGGGAAAATCGGAACTGGGATCACGCCTGTCCTACAGTCAGGCACTTAACACCGTTTATGGTGCCGACACCATAAATGGTACCGGTACTTAAGGTAGTGGCACCATATAGTGTCGGTACCATAAATGGCGTTGAGTGCCTGACTGTCTATCCCTCAGAGATTTCTATCTTCAGAGTCGGTAGAACCGCGGTGGCGTCTGAGGAAGTCAGAGATGACGCCTGAAAATCTGTCGTGTAGCTTCTGTGAGAAAGTGTTCCGACACAGAGGACTGCTCAATCGTCACCTGGTGCAGCACACGGGAGAGCGGAAGTTCTTGTGCAAAGACTGCGGCAAGACCTTCAGATACAAGAGTGACTTCAACAAACACCGAAAGTTGCATTTGGGTATGTGAATTGGATCTGTTGCTTTGCAATTTCTCAGCGTTTGGTTGATGTGGGGGAGCTATTTAAGATTTGGTGCCCTGCCATAATAGCGATAGAAAGGTTTTCCAAAAACACTAGGTCAAGACCACCTTTTTCCCGTCCCTTCCTTACGCAACTGTAAGGCAATGTACTTGTGGCAGGTGCGTTCACTTCGGCCTGCACGTATGGCGTGCGAGTTCATTTGGGCTTACAGCTAAGAAACCAACCCCGGAGACAGTTTAGGAACCCTACCCCAAAATTTGCATTGCAAGTACTAGTAGTGGCTCCAGTACTACGAAACTGGCTCAGAAATCACTAATTTTTAGCTTAAAATTCGCTTGAAAAGCCTTTGGAACCGAATTTGGCTGTTCTGCTGCTGGTATTTAAGAGGAATGGGTGTTTTTGCGAAAAAGGGTTGATATGTCAATTTTTCCATATCGATATATCTTCGGAACCCTACTAATAAGCCATATTTGGGGTTCCTGAGTCCGTAACTGGGGTTCCGTTTGGCTCAAGTTAGGGGACTCCAAAGGGAGTCCAAATTTTTTTACTCAAAACTAATGTTCTAAAACCAAAGATTCAAAATCTACTCTAAAAAGTTACCTAAAAGCCCAAATTCTTGAATCCCAACCTTTGTCAGTAAGAAAGAAATTTGAGTTGGAAATTTTCGTCCCATACTTAAAAACGAGCCGATTTTCGCTGGCTTGTATCTCGAGCGTGGAGTGTCGAATTGGGAATTGTTTTGCATCAGTTCAATAACTGATCAAGTAGTATTAGTGTGCCAACCTACAGCCCTCTGTCAGTTTTAGGTCTGAATAAGGCAATGGGCTCGATTCATTCAGACACAGACTCTTAAAATTGTAGTTGGTGTGTGGTTAACGGGTGCAGCATTACAGGCACGGCGCCCAAGTACAGGTGTGACGCGTGCGAGCGGGAGTTCAGTCACAAGGCCAAAGTGGCGCGTCATTTGCTGGTGCACTCCGATCTGAAGCCGTTTCCCTGCCACCTGTGTCAGTACGCAGCCAAAGCTAAACTGGAACTGCAAAGACACGTCAGCACCGTGCACGAGAATATCAAACGGCCGCGCAAAGGTAGACAGCCACCTTTTCTAATCTAAATCATTTCACCTCTTGTTTTCTTTTGCTTTCGTCTGTCTTTTCTACTGACAGCTTGTTTTAGTGAAATGGTGACATATTTTTGATACTTCCCTTTTAGACAAAAGGAATACCCAAAAGAGCGAATGCATACACGTAAGACGTCGGCCTGGGCAAATGGGTTCCGTTGGTTAGGGGTCCAAAATTGCAAAAAGCTCCAAAACGACTGGGAATGCGTTTTTGGCACGTTTTTTTTTCAGTAAGAAGGCTAAAAGTCGCTATTTTAAGCTGCCAAATAGAATTTTAGAGCTAAAAACAAACAAAAAACGATAAAAAGGGCTTCCAAAAACACCGATTCCTCTTAAAGCAGCGGAAAGGCCAAATTCGGTTTCCAACGGTGACTTCTAGCCAGTTTGTTTGCTACAACTTGTATTGCATTTTTTCGGTTTAGGGGTGAGGTGAGGTTTGACCTTTCTAGCTGGGTGAGTAAGAAACGCCAGTCAAGTCTTTTATTGCTAATCGTTCAGGCCGAACAAGTTCCGCAGGTCCAGAGCAGTCTCTTACAAAGTCAATGGCCCGTTTGCCTTTGAAGAAGCGTTCTGCCCAACAAACTAAAAGGTCTGTGTGTGGCAGGAGAGAGGACGAGGAGGATGTCAAGTGTCATCACTGCCACTCTGAGTTGGGTTCTGTGTTTCTGCTGAGTCAGCACATTCAACAAGAACATAGGATCGTTTGTCAGCTGTGCGGACTGATTCTTACTTCTAAAGGCCAACAACATGTCTGCCTGCAACATACAGGTCTACTTTTTAACTTCACCTACCTTTTAGGTTCAGTCAGAAATTTGTGTGCGGTTGAACTTTCGACGCTTTGTAAAGAAAGTATTGTTTCGGTAGCAGTGAGTCAGTTTTCCCTCTCCCTATTCGCCGGCGCGGTTGGTGTAGTGGTTTAGGCGGCAAAGTCACTGTGCGCGTGGTCATGCGTTCATCCACTCAGCGGGACAAATTTCTTTCCGCAAAGAGTTGGTGGTCGGTACGGAGCCCAACCCAGCATACATGGGCCGGAAAAATCTGGAGGGGGTATGGAGACCTCGGGGCGGGGGCGGTCCCGAAAAAACTCCAAAACACTCCTATTTTGCCTTAAATATGCGAAAATGTTCTCCCTCCGGGACGGGGGGTGGGGGAGGGGGGTATGGTCGGCCAAGGGAGTATTGGCCGGCGAGGGGGAGGGGTATACCCCACACCCCCGGCCCACGTATGCAACCAAGGCCACCGAAAGCTGGTGACAGCGAGTAGGTAAATGGGAACTGACTGGAGCTGCCTAAGCACCGAAGCTACAATAGCAACCACACATGTTGGGACATACGGGACAGCCAGTGGCGTATCTAGGGGGTGTAGGGTGGGTACACCCCCCTTTGCGGTGGAGGTAGGAAGAAAAAGTCTGTCAAAAATATAAGAAACTAATGAATTATGTACTAAAAATTCAACAGTTAGATTTTTTTGAGTACTTGCGGGGAAGGGCACTCGTCGGACAAACGGCCACGCCCTCCACTTGATTTGAGTTACTTGTTATTCTGTTGGACGTGTATTAAACATTCATATTCAAAAAACTGTCTATTTTGTGCTCAGAATCATACATGTGCATGGGGGGTGCCCAGGGGGGGGGACGAAAATGAAAATCTACCAAACGTTGCTAGAGGCTGCTAGAAAGCCTCCAGATGCGTTTTTAAGCCACAGAAATCAATTTTGGCAACTACGCACCCTTCCTCCAGGCAACTACGCACCAAACCCGAAATTTTTTCAAATTTTCCTGGAAAATTTCGATTTTCTGATAATGTTTCTATTAGAAAAGTGGTTTTTTGGCAATTTTTTGTCGAAAATTTGATTTTTACCGCAAATTTTTGAATTGTAACCGAAAATTTCGTATTTCCAGCCAAAATTTTTGATAAAATTCAAATTTCCCGCCAAAATTTTGGGCGAAAATTCAAATTTCCCGCCAAAATTTGAATTTCCCACCGAAAATTTGCACCTTTATCCAGGCAACTACGCACGGAGACCTGGCCGTCCCTCCCTGAGCCGCCGACCATGCACATGTATGCTCAGAATGCCTTCTAAATGCGTTTTTGAAGGCTAAATTTTCAAAATTCTCTCTCCCTGGTCGGGCAGACGCCCAAACAGGCCATTATAAACTCTTGTAATTTGTGTTAATGCTCGGAATGCGTTTTAAACGCGTTTTTGAAGGCTAATTTTGCTAAATTTTCTTGCCCTCGTTGGGCAGCGGCCCAATTAGGCACTTTCAAAATTTTGCACCCCCCTTTCCAAATTCCTGGATACGCCACTGGGGACGCTAACACTAAGACCCGCCCAGACTGACACCGAACATGTGTTTAGGCTCATACATACATGTAACAAATCATCCGCCGAAGGGGGAGGGGGTTGGGGGTTTGAGCCGAAATGTTGGGAGGGGGTTGGGCACTAAAAAGGCTCAAAAATCGCAAATTTTCGGCTAAAAATCGTCAAAAATCGCTAATTTGGGCTCAAATACAGCTAAAAACAACTCATTCCAACTCCGCTGGTCGGTCGGTCCCTACATGGATAAAGTCGGTGTTTCTTAACGATGTTTGCTGCTGAAACAAAGCAAGTCTATTATTTTCAGAGGTTGCCAGAAGGTGTGCGGATTGTGGTGGTGTCTTCTCCACACAGGCAGAGTTGTGCCAACACAAACTAAGTCTGCATCACTCCTTCTATTACCCTGAAATCAGTTGATTGATCGTTTGATTCTACAGTTCAAAGTGTATTTTTGCCCTTTCTGTTAACTTTTATTGTTCGTTAGGAGCTCGGCTTCCTAAAATTTGAGAAAGTTGTCATCTATGGTATAGCCTAAACTTCCAGTAATACTGTGTAATCTATGTTAGCGTTTAGAGCATACATGGGCCGGGGGGTAAGGGGGTATACCCCTGCCCTCGGCCGGCCATACCACCCCCTCGGCCACCCCCCCTCCCGGAGGGAGGAAATTTCTGCTTATTTAAGGCAAAATAGGCGTTTGTTGGCCTTTTTTCGGGGGGACCCCCCTCCCCCCGAGGTCTCCAACCCCCTACCCCCCTCCGGATTTTTCCGGCCCATGTATGGTTTAGACTTAGAGTACTAAAAATCGTTGAAAATTGTAATTTCCTTCTAGTACATCCTTATGCTAGTCAAATCACAGGCATTTAGAGCGATTTTTTCCACATAAGATTGCAAAAATGTTCGTCCAAAAGATTAGATTCCAGACAAATGTGAAATGGTAGAAAAATCATTTCTGGGAGACACCCTATCTATCTTACATGTACATGGATACCATATAGTATACGGCGGCAAAACCCTAGCGCTTTTATGTTTATCTTTATGAGTAAGCGATAAATGAGGAGTTCATGAGGAGAAGTTTCTGAGCTGTGTGCTGCAAATTTATAATAATATTATTGGATAATTGTCAACTTTACTGTGCAAATTAAACTTGTCGAGCTGTGCTCAAATTTCAACTGTTTGTTGTTTGTCATGGGACGAGAGGGAGTCAGGTTAATTCCCGTAAGACCTCAGCAACCCCGTCAGAAACACACTAATTGACGCAAGCACGGTATCCAGTCAATACCACGTTCATTTGCTTCTCTAGCAGCCGGGCGTTCGAGTGATTCGATATCGATGAATATATAACCGCTCCGATTTTAGCCTTTTCTGTAGTAATGAATAAATGATACACATGGGTGGTAGGTAGCATATGCATACATGGGCCGGAAAAATGGATTTTGGGGTAGTCAAAATCTGAAAATTTGGGGCGGGCGGACCACCGATTTGGGGGCATCGCCAGTTTGGCGAGTGGGCCACGAAAAAAAAGTCGGCTTCAGGTGGCAGGGTTAGGGGTCGAGCCCGACAGTTGTAAAATATCAGGAATTTCGTTTTTGTATGTGTATGGTATAAACATAGCAATTTCAAATTTGTATTGGTTTTGTGTATCCAAAAAGACTGCTCCGTTCCGTTTGTTTATGTGTTTTGTGTACTTTTCTAAAACGAGCTGGGGAGCGAGTGAAACTGTTTTTTATCAATTATAGAAGCAGGGAAACAACAAAAAATATACCAAAGGGAAACAATCAAAAACAGTTGAAAATGGGCTTAAAATTTGAATGATAATGAAATATACAGTAAAAATACAGTACGCATGGATGGATCTATTTATGAATACTGTAATACATACGCAAAAAGTATAACGACAAATCCTGGCACTTCATGCATGTCGCAACTCAGGGACATGAAAAGTTAGTAGTGTGAAACACAGCTACGGCTACGTATGTGTATTAAGAGCCACATTTTATAAAACCGGGGCGGGTCCCCTACTAACCGCGGAACATGAAAAATTCTGACCTATAGTTTTTATTTGATAAATCGATAGCTCTATGGTAGAAAATAACACACGAGAAATATTTTCATTCGCCTGTCACTAATATGCAAATTAGGGCCAAAAACGTGTTTTTTCCACCCAAATTCGGTCTTTCTTATATTTCTCCCGCATGTGTTGACGGATCGGGCTGACATTTTCCGCAATAATGCTGGCTATATTGGGTGTTGTACCTATAAAATTTGAAGAGGATCGGCGAAGGTTGAGATCGCAAATTATAATGAAATGCAAATTTTGGGGTCCTGTAAAAAATCGAATTTTGCAAAAAAAGGTACCTCGAAATTTTCGACCAAACTTTCAGTGTAGGTTGCTTAAGTGTCCCTTAAAGTAAACCCTCTTTTTCCGTTTGTGGACTTTGTCTCTGTTTCGAGAAATTAATGTTCGAATTTTCATACACACGTTGGTAGAAAAAACCGGAATTTAGTTCCAGCTTCCAGCTTTGGTTTGAGCAGACGGATCTTTTAGCGTTCGGTCTCGCTTGAAAGAGCGCGCAATGGCCGATCGATTGCTGGGTCGCCCGCTAGAAACAAATCACTGAGTCGGGTACTGTAAGAGTTTAAAGTGAGCGAGTTGACCACACTGCGATTTTCTCATGTTTTTGAGTTCTGTAATGTTGTTTATCATGGCTTTTGACTCAAAATCCGAATGGAAAGTGTACGCTACGTTTCGAGAAGGCTCAGCGTGCCTTAGTAATCATTATTCAAGAGCTGAATGTGAAACGCACAGCTGGCCACCTCCAGGCATTCTCTCAATTGACATGGAATCTTTTCGAAAACGCTGTACTTTGGCAGATTTCGGTTTTGTTTGGCGGCTCTTCTTCAAGTATAGCATTAAGCTTTTGAATAATGGTTGTTAGAGGCACGCCGAGCTTTGTGTGAAACCTCCGATAGTGAAATCTACAAGACAATGGTTTATTACAAACAGTAACACAGAGTCCCGTTCGAATTTACAGTGACTCAGTGATTTACTGCTGGGAGTCAACAAGAGTGCAAAGACGTATGTAGCGCTGGCCCTCGTGGCATACACGCAAAGTTTTATTATCCTAAAGACAGAAAGACAATCGGTAAAGCGCACACAAATCTGACACGCACAACAGACGGACAGACCGTTTGCGGATCAGCCAATGAACAAAACGGACACCTTATCTATTCAGTTTGAAGGTACTATGAAGAAACGGTAAAAGCAGTGGATGTAAGTACCATTGTATGGAAAGGAGAAAAAGTGTATATATGCTGCCACTAGGAATGTACACATGTACACACTAGGAATGTACATGTCATGGGTGTCCAAAATTTCCAACATTACAGTAGATTTAAAGCAGGTCTATGTATATTTTTTTTCGATTTCAACCGTTTTTACTGATACAAACCTCACAAGAATGGAAACTTTGACCAACCACTCTCGATCCGATCCGATCTGGCGGGGGGGTCGTACAATGTACGGCCCTACGATCAGACCTGCACGGTCCATTTCGTTACCCCTTATATCGTCATCTCGGACGTTTGCCCTTCTTTCACTGCCAAGCCACTCAAGCCATGCTGTTGGGCGCC